>PVJS01013043.1:0-42744 GCA_004027185.1 Glis glis
CACACACACACACACACACACACAAAGAGTCTAGGTCAAGACCAGGATGGTGAAGAAGCTGTCAATCAAATCAGCAAGATAAGGAGGAGGATTTGGTCCAGGGAAGAAAGCGGGCTCCATTTGACTATGTGGATTCTGTGGTGACAGATGGACATCCGAACAGAAATGACGAGCAGTGAGACAGAAATGCAGGTCTGGGGCTCCCGGGCAGCAAGAGTCCAATAGACACCTCGATGCTAATAGCTCGTGATGGCAGATGAAGCTGTGGGAAGGAACAAAAAGAGAAAGAGGCAGGGGGCATGGCCCCAGACGTGAGGAGAACAGCCAGAGCATGCAGAGGGACAGTCGCACGGTAGGAGGGAGGTCAGGAACCCTGCTGGTTCAGAAGGAAAGGAAGAAAGAGCTTCCAAAAGAAGGTAATAATCAACAAGGTGAATTTGGCAGAGTCCACGGAGGGTGAAGATCATTAAGAGATGGCCAAAATCTTCAAAGGATGGGTTGCACCTGTGTTGAGTGATGGGAAGTAGAGCACACAGGCTGAGTGAGCGGTGACGGAGGCAGGGGATACTGAATGTTCTTTTCATAAGGATTGATGGTTTTAAAAGAAAGAACATGTGCTATTCATCTTGTAAGATTCTACTAAAATGTTATTGCCTTGATAGGTTTTTGCCAGTCTCCCACCAGAAAAAAAAAATCATACTTCTCTGTATGTGTATAATACAACGTTCAAGCTAGGCATAGTGGCACACACCTGGAATCCCAGTATTTGGGAGGCTGAGACAGGAGGGTTGTAGGTTCAAGGCCAGTCTTGGCAACATAACGAGACTCACAGCAACCGAGTGAGACCCTGTTTCAAAATAAAAATAAAATAGGGCTAGGAGTGTAGCTCAATGGTAGAATGCCCCTGGGTTTAATGCCTCATACCAGAAAAAAAAAACATCACACTCTCAGCAACCTAGCAAGACCATGTTTCAAAATAAAAAAATGAAGTAAGGGCCAGGGGTGTCGCTTAGAGGTAGAATACCTCTGGGTCTAATCCCAAGTACCAAAACAAAACAAACAAACAAACAAGAAAACCACTCACTGTTGATAGCACACCTATCATCTTTCACTTTGTAGTATATCTGCATTATCTTGGGCACAGTGTTCTCCAATGCCTACTCAAAGAGTCAGTTGTTCAATAAATATTTATGGAATGAACGGATCAAAATCTACTTATTTAGATCTGCTTGGCCAATTTGATGTGGTGTTTAGGTTACATGAAGACTTTAGAAGAAATGAATTAAAAAGTCAGTGATACTGATTTTTTTAAAAATGCCTTCATTATAAAACACATCAGATACAGAAAAATTTATAAAATAAATTCCTAGTTTAACAAACCATTATAAGGTCAGCACTTTACAACCAAGACTGAGGTCAAGTAATGGGAATTTTCCAGATACCTCATAAGGCTTCTTTGTGATCATCCTAGTGAAAAATCCCCTTCAAAGCAAACCCTGTCCTCACTTTCATGGCAGCCACTCCTGAGCTTTCCTTTATGGCTTTGTAACCTGACTATACATCCCTAAACACTTTAGTATTGCCTCTTATTTTTATATGTCCTCATTAATTTACAGGCTTTCTCTCTGTCCCTCCCCAACACCCCCTCCACACACAGTTTTTTTTTTCATGTAACTATTAGTAGAAGAAAACATGTTTTCCTCTAAAGTGTTCAACTCTGCATTTTACCAGTTGCATCCCCATAGATCTACTGGGTTGATCATATTTTTTTTTTTTTTGTGGTACCGGGGATTGAACCAGGGGTGTTCCGTGCCACACCCTCGGCCCTATTTTTTATACTTTATTTTGAAACCGGGTCTCACGAAGTTGTGGAGGGCCTCACTAAGTAAAGAGAGAGAGAGAGAGACAGGGAGAGAGAGAGAGAGAAAGAGCTGAGGCTGGTCGCGAACCCGGATCCTCCGGTCTCCGTCTCCCAAAGTACTGGGATTACAAGCGTGCGCCACCACGCCCGGCTTGGGTTGATCGTATTTAATGTCAAGGCGGCTACATAGATGTTGATGTCTTCTTCTATCAGGATCCACACAATGGATGCTGTCTCTCTTCTTTGCTATCTTAGCAGTCAAAGAAGAATGAAGCCTTAGACCCATTCATTATTTAGACTTTCAAAATAGTAATATTTAATTCCAGTCCTTCTTCCTTATTAGAAATAGTTCCATATAGAGAAACATTCACTCATGTAGTATTTAGTTCATATAGAAGAGGCACAGTAAATGACTTTTTACCCCCTTATTTACCAGTTTTTATTTATTTTTTATTGTACTGGGGATTGAACCCAAGGACATTCTACCTCTGAGCCTCACTCCATTCTTATTTTATTTATTTTAAAACAGGGTCTCACTAAGTTGTTAAAGATCTCACTAAATTGCTGAGCCTGGCCTTGAACCTATGATCCTCCCATCTCAACCTCCCAAGTACTGGGATTGCAGGCATGCGCCACCGCACCTGGCTATTTACCAGTTTTTAAAATGAGTAGTTCTTTACTGTTGTCCAAGGATGACAAATTAGTGTTTTATGGCCTTAAGAATTCACAAATTTAAACACAATTGTTGAATGTTGGCTTGGTCAACATTCCAACTGCCATAATCCAAATGATTGACCACATAACTTAGAAGAAGGAAGACTTATTTGCTCATGGTTTTTGGAGATGAAGAGGTTCAGTCCATGCCAGGCAGGGTCTGTGGAGCTCAGGACATGACAACAGGAAGCAGGGAGAAGCGGGGAGGAGCAAGGGCTCTATTTTCACGTCATGGAGGCCAGAAGCAAGAGAGAGAGAGCAGAGGGAGGAGAGGACCTTATATAATCCCCAAGGCCACACCCTCAGGGACTCCTCCTTAGGAGGAGTTTTTGTGAGGGGCAGGGGGACATTCTAAATACAAACCATTACAAGCGTCAATCCACTAAATATTATCTTTTTTGAACACATATCGTCCAATCTAGTGGCAACATCTTCAAGTTAGTTCCTGTGCCCTTTGGATATGACCTGAAGTTTCTACTAGCTTCAGGAGACAAGGTCCTAGGCTCATCTTGGACATTTATTCTGCCTTGATCTAGCATCTTCTATTTCCCCAACATCCTCTGGTTTCTTTCAGTGGAAACAGTATTTCAAGACCACAGTCTGGGTCCCGGTGAGGTCAGGGCTACTGAGTTGCTCACTATTTCTAAGGCTTTTCAGGACACATGAGTAGGTGCTACTGAGGTCTGAGAGACTTCCAGTTCAAGTTCAGGGTCCCTGGGTGTCTGCTTAACCCCTTCTACTTGGCGTTCATGTCTACTTTCCTCTAAGTCTAGAATCCTGATTCCTCAGGACCCAGGGATTGGGAACTTAGAATATCAAGTTATCCTTTACCTCACATTATATATGAAACCATCTTGGTTAAAAGCAGCAGCAGTTCTTCTACCATAAATAGGGTTCTCGAAGGCTGCCTAAAAATCTTTTTACATTTGATATTTGTGCTCGTTTTTTATGTCCTTGTAGTTGTAACGTGTCTACACTGGGAAAGCGTGTGGATATCACCTTCCTGACTTTCACTTGGTTTCAGCCACACCAGAAGACAGACTTTTAATGATTGTTAGTAAGCCATATGCTGAAGAACTTCTAGTTATTTTGGTTGATTGCATTTGCTCAGGATAAACTCGGAAGAATATTCTCCAAGTCCTTGGGAATGACAACACAGTTCGTCTGAGGCTTCAGTTTGAAAGCGAATGTAGATGGACAGGAAAGCCTTAGCCCGCATTTTTTCCTTATGTATTCTTAAACCTGTTACTCCATTTCCTTCAAACATAAAGTAAAGCTGTAAAAAGAAGTCTCACAACAGCCTGATTTTCTTTCTCTTATAACCGATTTGGTATTTTTACTGGAATACCTTAAGTTTTTTGTTTTTCTTAAAAATTCAATAAATCTACTCATTTTTTATTATTTCAGCATTGGTTATTTTGGTTTTGTTTTCTCAGGTATGTGGTGTGCACTTTGAATATATAATCATGAAAAACCATTCTTGAAAATCATTCTTAATTACAGATTTTAGTATTTCTTTGGTCCCCTTGTTTAAACTCTTTCCTTTGGAATCCCCTATTAGATGTATATTGTATCTTCTTTGCCTTCTAAATTTCTAACTTGGGCAAATTTCTAAACTTCTAAATTTTTTGCCTTATCTAAATTCCTCTTTAAATTTTCTCCCTTTCATCTTTTATCCCTTCCTGAGTAATATAACTTCATTTGTGAATCTTGCTAATTCTGATTTATATGTTTTCTCTCACATCTTGCATCACTGTCTTAATGTATTTATGCTTGGAAGAAATAATAGGTTATCATTTTTATTGGAGGGGAGCTGTCTTTCTGCCATTATTTCACTACCTTCAGGGTTATTTTACTCTTTATTTTTAATAGTAACTTCACATGGGATTATACCTTTGTCTTAGCCCATTTTGTACTGCCATGTCAGAACACCACAGACAAGGTCATTCGGAATGAACAGAAATGTATTGGCTCTCGGTTCTGGAGGCTGGAAGATCCATTATCAAGCTGCCAGCATCCAGTGAGGGTCTTTTGGCTACAATATAACATGGAGGAAGCCATCACATGGTGGAAGGATAGAGAGAGGGACAGAAAGAGAGCCAAACTCCCCTTTTATAATGACATCAATTTCACCCATGAGTTCAGAGCCTCATAAAAGAAAGGTCTCAACTCACCTCTTTTTTTTTTTTTTTTGGTACTGGGTTGGTACTGGGGATTGACCTAGGGGTGTTCTACCTCTGAACTATACCCCAGCCCTATTTATTTACTTACTTACTTACTTACTTACTTACTTACTGGTACTAGAGATTGAACCAAGGGGAATTTATCTCCAAGCTATACCCCAGCCCTTTTTATTTTTTATTTTCACTACGTTGCAAAGGCTGACCTGGAACCTGCCATCTTCCTGTCTCAGCCTCCCAAGTACTGGGATTGCAGGCACACACCACCACACCTGGCTAAGGTCTCACCTAATCATACTGTTACAATGGCAATTAAATTGCTATATGAGTTTCAGAGGGGCAGGCATTCACAGCACAGTGACCCTGATTCTATCCTGTTGCTCCTTTATAATCTTCAGTTTTCTTACCTGGAAAGAGACTATAATTCCTTCATAAAGTCAAAGAGCCAAGTCCTTGGTTGTTTACTTTCTGAAGTAAAATAAAAAATGGCCCCAAAAGAACCAATCCTTGTGCAAGAAGTTAAGGCCTTTGAAATGGAACTTGAAATCTCAGTGACTCTTTCTGGTATGATGTTACTAAGCTGTGGCCTCTGAATATCAGTAGATACTAGAGTACTCAGTCATTGGGATCAATGGGAATTGTCAAGGAATGGTAGGGCTAAGGCAGAGCAGAGCAGGTCCTTCACACATCCCCAACAAGTCTGTCCATCTGGGAAGAATTTGGTGGTCAGGGATATAATTTTGTTGGCCTACAACCAATAAATCTGCCATGGTATACTTGGAGGTAATCTGCTGACAAAGCCCCAAGAAGCAAAAATGTACAGTAACAATCACAAAGCTCTAATTCTCTCCACCTCATACTGTCCTAATGGATTGGTGTCAGATACAAAGAATTATGAGAGTAAGTTTCTGAAGGGCTTTGTCACTCCAAATCCAGACTCGGTCTAATTTTCTAGCTTCCAACACTAGAAATTGCTTTTCTGATGAATGCTTAACATACACATCACTCCAAGAATACTTGAATTAGAAATATGAATCTGCTGAAAGCTTTATAAAAGACATGCAGGCATTTTTTTTTCTCTGTGTGTACACCTAAAATGTTGCCTAGCTTAAAGGGAGTTTTGATTTTCCCCTTGACTTACTGAGATTTTCCAACTTCAGCCAACTTAACACATCGCCTGTATTTTCTATCATTCTTTCCCATCTATAAGTTCTTGAGGAGAGAGGTCACATCTTATGCAAGTTTGCGTTCCTAGTGCTTAGCAAGGGGGCTTGGGATTGATGTGCCCAAGTTTTGTGTTCAAGAACTAAATGAATAAGTCCTCTTTTTCACCCCCAATTTTTCAGACTTCTGTACCTCCTTTTTATTATGTTTAGGTACTTCTTCTATTTTCATGTATTTCTGGGAAGGGATTAGGAAAGTAAATCTAAAAATCACATATTTGGGGAAAAATGATAAATATGGCTACTTGTCATCCAGGCTTAATAAGCGTTTATTAGAAGGGATAGAGTGAGAAGGTTGAGATTGTTGGTTAAGATAAGGGATTACTTGGGGATTTTCTCAATCATTCATTCAACAAGTATCTACTGCTCATGTGACGTTTCAGACACTTCTGGTGGTGGGTAGAGCAGTGCGCAAAACCAACCCACCCCCACTAGCATAATCTTACTTTGAGCTGGGGTAGACAGACAGAGAACAAACAAGCAAAAACACATATATTACCATGTCAGCTAATGATAGACACTCAGAAGCAAACAAACAAACAAACAAACAAAAAAACAAAACAAGTCCATAGTGAGTTGAGGAGGGGCAGGGAGGAGCTACCACCCAGAAAGGAAGTCAAAGAAGGACTCTGCCACTGTATGACAAGTACCTGTAGATCTGGAGGAAGTATACCATGCAACATTGATCCAGGTAAAGGGGGCAGTGAGTGCAAAGACCCTGGGGTAGCACTGTGTCCCAAGGCAAGGTCCTTAGACCATTCCCTTATTCACTTAAATTAACAGCTTTTTTTTTTCGGTACCGGGGATTGAACCCAGGGGTGTTCTACCTCCGCGCCACACCCCCGGCCCTATTTTTTTTATACTTTATTTTGAAACTGGGTGTCATGAAGTTGCAGAGGGCCTCACTAGGTAGAGAGAGAGAGAGAGAGAGAGAGAGACAGGGAGAGAGAGAGAGAGAGAGAGAGCTGAGGCTGGCTGCGAACCCGGATCCTCCGGTCTCCGCCTCCCAAAGTACTGGGATTACAAGCGTGCGCCACCATGCCCAGCATAAATTCACAGCTTTAATGACCCCATCCCATTTCATGGTTTTAAGCACCAATGATACATTGATGCTCCCCAAACTGAAATCCTGAGTTACATACCCACTTGCCTACTCCCGTGATCTCCCCTGGGGTTCTACTCATGCATCTCAAATCTGTCATTTCCAGATCTGAACTCCTGACGTCCATACCCAATCTGCTGGCATCACCATCTTCCCCGGTAAATGACCACCCACATCGTTCCATTTGCTCTTGGTGGTGTTTCACACCCCACATACAATCCATCAGCAAATCTCGCCAATTCTTAGAAATGTGCCTAGGCTCCTGACACAGTAGCTCAGGCCACCTCTAAACTACTCCAAAACACCATTAGCTCTCCTCCAGTCACCACAGAAGCCTCATCGCTGATCACCTGCTTCCTCGCACCCCTGTAGACGAGTCTCCACACAGCACAGTGAGAATATTCCTTTCAAATCACACCACTCTTTGGCTCAAAACCCTTCGCTCGTCCCCTGAAAAGCGGCAAGTACATTTAATTTCCAGACACCGGATGTCATTTTGAATTTATTATGGGAGTTTATTACTTGAAGAAATCCTGTAAGAACCCGAGTATAAAGCGAATCATCCATATCTTCTTTTAACTTCATGTATAAAACTGGATTTTCATGTATTTGCATTACATAAAATCAAGGGATATAGGCCCTGGAATTGGCTAAGAGGAGAGTAGGGTTTGGGAAAGCTTCTAAGACCAAGATTCATGAAATTTTCTACTCGATGGGACGAGCAAATATACTCTGCTTCATTTCTGGAGGCGAGAAGTTAGACACAGTGAGATCCCCTGACTTGGGCTGACGCTGGCATCTGTCACCTGGATAGAAAGGAATTCCCCCGGCTGTGGCTCCTGGCTTTCATTTTCCCACCGGAAGCAGCGATATTGCAAAACTGATCCAACGGGTCTCAGACCTGGTGTCGCCTCCCATGCCATTCCCAAAGAATCATTATTTCGTTCTTAATTAAAAACAAGCCCCAACCCAAATCTCACGTTTGCCCTTTTTCTTCCTGGTTTCTAATCTGTTGGTATATCGACCTACTCCCCCCAAAAGAGCTAATTGTCTTTTCTAAAAAGCTTTCTGTTGTTTTTCTTTAAAATGAAACCTTCAGGAAAA
The DNA here is from genome assembly GCA_004027185.1 of Glis glis. NCBI lineage: Eukaryota > Metazoa > Chordata > Mammalia > Rodentia > Gliridae > Glis > Glis glis. The sequence continues at coordinate 8,185 of PVJS01013043.1, forward strand.
TTTGTGACCACTTAACATAATTTGCCTCACATTCTAAGGCTGTAAAAAGCCGCGTCTACAAGCAGAGGAACAGATGGCCAGAGAGAGAGGTTTGTAAATCATGCTCCCCTCCCTCCCTCCTGAAAATACGGAGCCGTCATTAATTTCCAAATAATAATAAATCCTAGCTGGGGATAATGCCAAGGGTGTGCATGACCCGTGCCAGCTCTGGGGCTGCTTGGGCTCCATGAGAAGACACTGCTGTGCTAGAACCATCTCACCAAAACATTAGCTGCAAACCTGCCCTACAGCATCGCTGGCTGAGCAGAAGAGACAGCCCAGTCTCCACACACAGAAGGAAAAGCTAGAACCACAGAGATGCACAGAAATGCCTACAAGGGCCAGGCCTGGGGCGGAAGCGTCTGCAGAAATGTGCAGAACCAGGTTGGCTGTTAGGACTAAAGGAACTCACTGGGGAGGAGGGTGTGCCAACAGGGAGCTGGCCTGCCTATGTACATGCACTGAGATGAAATCCTCAAAAACGAAGCACAAATAAAGCAAAGAAGAAAAGTACTTGGGAGACTGAAACAGAAGGATCGCAGGTTCGAGGCCAGCCTCAGCAAAGTAGCGAGACTTTCAGCAACCTAGCATGACCCTATTTCAAAACAAAAAAATATAAAGGGCAGGAGGTGTAACTCAGAGGTAGAATGTCCCTAGGTTCAATCCCCAGTACCACAGATAATAATAATAATAATAATAATAATAATTAAATAAAAATAAAACCCCACCTGACTCAGCATTTGCCTCTATCTGTGGTATAAATATTCCCACCACAGCCGATTTCATGCTACTACTAGTTTAATGATTGGCAAAATCTCCTCCCATCAAAGACCATCTCTCTCCAGCTCACATCCATCAGCTCCAAAGGACCACTTGCTCTAGTTTTTGGCCATCAATGTATTGACTAACCTCATTTTTCCTGACCTCAAAGTGAAAATTACAAATTAAAAAATATATAGTTTAAATGTTAAACAAATATTTCAACATTATGCCTCAATTCCACCAAATTCTCTCTGACTTCATAGTACAAGTGGCTTCCATAAATGCACTTAGAGTAGAATGTCACACTACAGGGGTTCTCAAGGTCCAGGGACCCTTGTGTGCCCCCCAGATCCTCCCCATGTGAGGTCAACACTATTGTTATGAGCATCTTAAGATGTTATGTGTCTCTTCATTCTAATTCTCCCATGTGTACACAGTGGAGTTTTCTAGAGGCTACATAATGTATGATAATATGATATTGCAAGAGGTTAATTGTAGAAGCAGAGGTAAGAAGCTGGGAGAACTGGCCCATGCCTGTAATTCCAGTACTTAGGAGGCTGAAACAGGAGGATCATAGGTCCTAGGCTAGCCTCAACAATTTAGCAAGACCTTCAGCAACTTGGTGAAACCCTGTTCCAAAATAAAAAGGGTTGTGGGTGTAGTTCAGTGGTAGAGAACCCCTGGATTCAATCCCCAGTACTGAGAAGAAAAAGAAAAAGAAGGAAGAGGATGAGGAGGAGGAGAAGAGTCAAATATCTTCTGTTAAGTCATACCTTAAAAAGATTTATAGGAATTAAATATAATGGCATTCTTTTCCATATTTTTTGTTTAGTAAAATATAGTTTTTCCTAAGTATGCTACTTATGTGAACATAAAGTAGGCTTACTATTATTGTTGGAAAACGAATAAACAATTTAAAATGTGTTAGTTTTAATTGCTATTATGGAAAATATTGATAGAAATGTCCCAGATAGCCAAAAGCTCTTAATGGTCCTTAGTTATTTTTAAGAGTGTTATGGGAGCTGGGTGTAGTGGCTCATGCCTGTACTTGGGAGACTGAGACAGGAGGATCACAGGTTTGAGACAAGCCTCTCAGTAACCTAGTGATACCCTATTTCAAAATTTTAAAAAAATGCTGGGGATGTAGCTCAGAAGTAGAATGCCCCGGGTTCAATCCGCAGTACCACAAAAATAGATAGATGATAGACAGATAGATAGATGATAGGTAGATGATAGATAGATAGATAGATAGATAAAGAATGTGTTGCAGGGTTAGTTCTAAGATCAAAATATTTAAGAACCACCATCATGATGCATAGCTCATGAATACATTCATTAGAGAAAAGATTTGGACTTTCTTGGCCACAAGTTGTTCCATCTCCATTATAGCTGGAATCCCAATGTTGATAACTGTAATTTTTTTCAGTGCTAGGGATTAAACCCAGGGTCAGTCTCCACTGACCTCCCCAGCCCTTTTTATTTATTTTTTGTTTTTTAATTTTTTGTGGTACTTGGCATTGAACCCTGGGTGCTCTACCTCTGAGCTACACCCCCAGCCCCATTTTATCTTTTATTTGGAAACAGGGTCTTGTTAACTTACTACGCACTGACCTCAAACTTGCCATCCTCCTGTTTCAGCCTCCCGAGCAGCTGGTATTACAGGTGTGCTCCACCACACCTGGAGGAAGACTAAGAACTGAATCATCTTCCTCTCTCTTCAGGCTGTAGGAACCAGCACCATCGCTGGCCTGGAGCATGCATGTGACACTCGCTGAAGGAATGATGGGTAAAGGCAGGACAGGATAAAGTCACATCAGTCACCCATGCTCCCAGGCCCCACGATCAGCTACAGCTCATCTGAAGGGCAGCCCTCAGTGGGTATCAGTAGAGGGAATGGTCTCACACCAGTGTCTGGGTTATCATTGCTGGGGACACAACATCCCTGTGCAGCCCACCTATGCATGGGTATTCATGGCCAGGTGCATATTAATAAGCAGTATTGGACTGCTATGCAAATAATTACAATCCCCAACTCTAAATACATGCACTGTTATCTTGATGTTCACCTGTCTACAAAATTGGAGCTTGAGTCTAGATCTGTAGATAAGAAATTGTTGGTAGTAAATATATTAGGATCACACTTGCACTCCAGTTATCTACAGTAATCACCTGTTTAATCTGATGCTTGTGCCTTAATGTATTATAGTCCTTATCTCTATAAAAGAAAATTTACACAGATTTCGGAAGTATCTGTGAAGGGCAGGCAACAACTGCCAAAAGTGACAGCTTCCTGGCAGGCATGGAGCTTAAGGAAGAAAGGGATGGGTAGAAATAGAGTACACTGGACAAAAGCGATTTCACCGGTTCTTCCATTCCCAGGGGAGGGACCTCCAGGCCTCTTGGGACATCCCTTCCACGCTGTACCAAAAGGCACAGTGAGAATCACCTCACTATTGAGTAACAGCCAGTGGCTCCTGGCTCCTCGTTTTCAGATGTGTTCCTTTATTTGCACTCAGTGTGACAAGTTATCAGGGACAGGATTTGGGGTAACCATGACTGCTCTACAGATCTGAATTTCCCCTTTGTTGTCCTGCCCCAAGTTCCTGGGGTGGTGGTGATGAGGTGCTGGGGAGGGAAACAGAGAGGGTAGATGAACACTTCAGTTACATAGCAAAGCCATGTTCTCCAAACAGCTCCATCTAAAAGGAGCATTGTGATGTCCTGCTAGGCTCCTGGGTTCTGTTCTTTTTATGGTTATATATAGACTGTCCCCTGAAAAAGCTCACCTGTTGATGTTCAGAGTTGATCACAAGAGTTGTAACCTCATCAGTGGATAAATCCATTGTAATGGATTTGCTGAGTGGTAACCTAGGCAGGTGGGGTGTGGCTGAAGGAGGTAGGTCCTTAGGAAGTGTGCTGTGTCTTTGAATCTACTTGCTCACTCTCTCTTGCTTCAGGTCTCCATGATGTGAGAGCAGAGCCCTTGCTCTCTCCTTCTCTCTGCCTCCCACCACCATGCCCCGACCTCCGCAGATATAACCAGCCTAAATGGACTGAACCCTGAAATCTCCCAAACTGTGAGCAAATAAATCTTCCTTCCTCTAACTTGTGTGGTGGTCAGGTATTTTGGATTACAGCAGTGAGTATGCTGACTGGAACCCTAACCCTCATGGTTCCAAACTCAAACATAAGCCTCAGGGGTGGGCAGGGCATGGGATGGAGGTTGGCTAACCAATGATTGGAGAAATAAGACAAGACCCTGGGTTTTCATTCAACCCCCCCAGGTTGTAAACCCATCTGGACTTTTTCCCACCTCTGGGAGCCCCATGGCATGTTGTTGGTCTATACCAACCTTTATTTTTCTATCAATTAAATGTAAAAAATCCTACCCACATCACAATGTGATTCTGAGGATAAAAAGACAGTGCACCGCTAAGGCAGAGCACCAGACAATTAGATTTCACTCGGGGCACTCTGCTCTTTTCCTACACAGATCCCATCTGTAACCGCAAAGGGATTATTTTATTTGTTTATTATCTCTCTCTCCAACCCTGCTGTTAAGGCTCAGAGGGCAGAAACCAGTGGCTCTTTTGCTCCCTTCTACAAGCCCCGAGCATAACCAAAGAATGTGGCACGTCAGTGTTCTGTAAATTCTGAATGAATGACTCGATGAACAGGAGTTATCATTTTAGTGTTTTACAAATTCCCTTAATTGCTAATTTTGTAAGAGTTAATTTTTTTATCTAGCACCGAACACCCACAGCATGTATGTTTACGTGAGAAACACCCCCAAGGGTCAAATGAGACCTTGCTTTCTGAATATGAATAGTCCTACACCTTGCCCGTTACCACCTTCTTGCTAACCATTAGCCTTTGTCTCCTCCACACCAGGGGAAGGAGAAGTGGCATTGTGGGGGCTGGAGATAATCCTCATTTGCTTTGGTGTAAAACTGGCACAAACAGCATGGGTGCGCTTTGAGACTGTGATTAGACTCAAAAAGATCAAAGCTGAAACTAATAGGGCACACGGCTCCAGTAAATGATATTTTTAACTGATGGAAGGGAATGGGGGTCTCAGGAGGAATCACACAGCGTTTGCATCGGGAAGATAGAGTAGCTTATTGCTAAAGCTTCAAAGCAAGTTCTGACGCCTCCATTATCGGCCATCACCAGGGGGCCTCCCTCCTCGCCCATCCATTTTCAGCCATTTAGGTAACACCAAGTGTGCTCACCACCCCAGAGCTGGTCTCCTGTGGCCCTCCAGTACGCCATGGTCCTTGATCTATCATCGGTTTAGTAATCTGTGCACGGAGGGGTTTCTTCTTAGTTATTAGAATGTTGCTCAACAGTCTAGAATGTTCCAAATCCTCAGGGCCAGGATTAGGATGAGGTGAACTTGTGATTTCCTTTATGTCCCAGGCACAAATCTCAGTAATCAAGATAAGCAACATTTTAATGCCACATAATTTTTTGTGTGTGGAAATGGGGATTGAACCCAGGGGTTCTCTGCCACTGAACTACATCCCCTGATCTCTTTGTTTTGAGACAGGGTCTTGCTAAGTTACCATGGCTGGCATCGAACCTGCGATTCTCCTGTCTCAGCCTCTGAAGTACTGGGATTATAGGCATGTGGTTGCTGCACCCAGAAATGTGATATAATTTTTAAAATCAAATTTTAAAATGCATCAAAAACCCCACCATGTACCGAATATCAAAATTCAAATTAAAGGCCAGATCCGAGAGGGTAAACATTAGATGAGGTGAGTATGTTCATCAACTTTCTGCTACTATAACTAAATACCTGAAATAATCAAATTTAAAAGGAAAGGTTTGTTTGGGCTCAATTTTGGAGGTCTCGGTCCATGATTGGCTGGCTCCACTGCTTTTGGGCCTGTGGCAAGATAGTACATCCAGGAGGGAGTACATGTTAGAGAAAGCTGCTCTTCCTACAGCAGCCGGGAAGCAAAGAGAGAGAAAGGAAGGCACTGGAGTTTCAATATCCCCTTCAAGGGCACACCCCCAGTGATCTAACTTCCTCCCACTAGGCCCCTCCTCTTAAAGGTTCCACCACCTTGCAATGGCACCACAGATTGGAGACCAAACCTTTGGCTCATGGTGGAGGACACTTACCCAAACCATAGCAGGTGAGTGAGTTCAAATTGTGCAAGTGCAGGGTGGGGCCTGTCTTTATATCAATTGTTGATATTTTAGTCATCATGGTAAAGCTTTAAAAAACGTCACACGTGGGTACAGAAGGACATTTACAACCACTACCAGCAAATGTGTTCGACACAGTAATAGTCAGGGACTCGACAGTGAAATCCTTTAAAAGTGTTCATTCCATTTAACCTCTTAACATCAAACGCAATGGTTTATGGTAAAAAAAAAAAGACCCAGAAATGCATGCAAAAATTCACTTACTATAACATTTATCAGAATGTTATTGGAAGCGATGAAAACCCTGGAAATAACCTACTATCCAGCTATCGGGGGATATTTCACTAAATGCTGGCATAGCCACACAATGACATGTCACTCAGTCATTGAAACATGGTTTTTGAAGAATGACTAATAGCATGGGAAAATCCTCATGAAGTAATGTTAGGTTAAAAAAAGATAGCACAAATTATATACGTTAGCTTTCTGTTACTATAACAAAATACCTGAGATAATGAACTCATAAAGAGTAAAGTTTTATTTTGGTTCACAGTATTGGAGGTTCCAGACCAGGATAGAGTAGCCCCATTGCTTTGGGCCTGTGGTGGGCCACAATATCCTGGCAGGAGTGCATGATGGGTCAAAACCACTTACATCACAAGCCAGGAATCAAAAGAGGAAGAGAAAGGGGCAGGGATCCCACAATCTCCTTCAAGGGCACCTCCAATGACCTGCAGATATCCCCGCCTCTTCAAGGTTCTACCACCTGCCTGGGACCAAGCCTTTAACACACGAGCCTTTGGGGGACATTCAAGGTAAAAACTATAGCAGTCTATTGACATATAAAGAAAATTGATAATTCTATTTTTAGAAGTTTAAAAACTAAAATCTCTTGTTTTTTTAAGAAAAAACGTAAGTGCAGTTGCTCTTGCTAAGATGAATGGAATGCTGATATGAAGTCACTGGAGACTACAGCTGTTATCATTATATTCAGAGAGAGAGAGAGAGAGAGAGAGAGAGAGAGAGCTGGCACCAAATCACAAGTATCCCACATTGAGAACAGTACAATTTTGCCCCCCCCCCCATTTTCTTTCCTTTACTGGTTGGTGAAGTAATTGCAATGAATACTGGGCAGGGAACACTACAACATCACCTCTTACTAGTGACTGAAAAATCAAAACTGCAAGTGAAATATAAATGCAACTATATTGTCTGTGGGCACTCACATTTCTTTTTCAAAATTATCACAAAGGAAATAAACAAAAACATCGTGTGGACCAGAAAACAGATGGGATAAAACATTAGTCGCTTAGATTTTCCAAATTTTCTTTTACATAGTTACATTTTCAGACAATGGAAATGGAGGTGAGTATAAAGTTTGATCTGAGGCCAATCCATTGATGTCTCACAAATTCTAGTTGTGAATATATACTGCCCGTGCAGGAATGCTGAGCTATCTTTGAATGGCATTTTAAGTAGATGTACACATTCACCAATAGGGTAATGTGTTTGAGCAATGTTGGCTATAGAGAAAAATCTTGTTTTCACCATTACAATGTATCATTTCCATTAAAAAAATCTTTACATTAATTGATATTTATTTTATTTATTTATTTATTTATGGTACTCGGTATTGAACCCAAGAACATTCTACCTCCGAGCTACACTCCCAACCCTTTTTAATTTTTGTTTTGAAACAGTGTCTTGCTCAGTTACTAAGAGTCTTGAGAAGTAGCTGAGGCTGGCCTCAAACCTGTGATCCTCCTGTCTCAGTCTCTCAAGTACTGGGATTACAGGTGTGCATCACCACACCTAGGTATCTTTACATTAATTTAATTATTTTTGGAAAGAATGAAGATGTTGGCCAGGGCTGTGTTACGATGGGCATTGCCATACACTTGGGGACAACAACAGTAACATTTTCATTTCCTTTTGACAAGTCCCTCTTTCCCTGTAGCTTGACCAGTTCTTGGTTCTTCTTGCAAGCTCTGATTTCTCATTCCTGATCCTCAAGAACTTAGTTTCCCATGCCGGAGACTAGCCAGCTGCCTACCAGACCCATTTCTTCTTGCTCCTGAGAACACAGCTGATCTATGTTTTCCAGCCTCCTGTGGAGTTATCATAGCCTTGCAGTTCATTACCCACCAGTTATATGTAGTTATAAGTGACAGGTGCTCAGGCATGGCCCATATGAGTCTTCTACATGCAATCCGCAACCTCCCCTCCTTCTACTGACTGGATGCAGCATGGACAGCCACAGGAAGGAAGGAGCCTGGATCCCTGAATGGCCACATGGAAGGCCATGCGTCTTTGGGACTTCTGAGAAATCAATAATACCTCTTCCAAACTTGGTGTCAGCGAGAAATAAACATTTACTGGGTAAACTGCTGAGATCGCGGGCTCGTCTGCTAGAGCGTTTAACATGTCCCAATGCACTTCTCCCTTGTCCATTCTTGTGGGTCTTCAAAAAGCTAATGAAACTGAGCTCCGATCTATTTTCTAACTAGGTTTCATCCACCACACGAGCCGTGGAAGCTTAGAAATGTCCTCGGGTTCACCGCTTCATACAACTTGGCAAAAATCAGTCCGTGCTTTGTTAATTCTGTAACAGTGGAATTCTACACGTATAAATAAAATACATTTTTAAATTCCAGAAGTTGAATGGATCGCAAAGCAATGGGATTTTACTCAGCCCTAAAAAAGAACAAAATATGTCATTTGCAGGACAATGGATGGAACTTGAGGCGATGATGCTAAGAGAGGTTAGCCGGTCTCAGAAAGAGAATAGTTGTGTGTTTTCTCTCATATGTGGAAGCTAGAGAGAAATTGGAAAATGAAAGAGACCTCAGATATAAGAGCAGAGACTCCGGTGGAGTGATAGAGGGGGTTTAGGGGAGGGAGGAGAGAGGATAGAGACATAAAGAAGGTAACAGTTCAAATAATGCTGTGGATGTACATGAAATTATCAATACTGATCTCAATGCCACGTACGGGGAAGGGGAGGGAGGGGGTGGGACCTAGAGGGAAACACACCACTCTATAGTGATAGCAATACACACGCACACAGTTCTTGGTGTGAGTATACCTGAGTATAATGCGTAATTACACATTATATAATGTGTAATATTATACCTGAGTATAATGTGTAATTACAATATGCCAATAAAAGTGTAAAAAAAATTCCAGAAGCTAAACTATTCTTCACATTCGTGTATCACTTCTCAAAAATTTTATGGGCATGTGACTAAATATGACATTGGTTCCTTTCACTTACAGGAACAGGGCACACCAGAGAAAGGGGAAGATTCGATGAAGCATAAAACAAATTTCTGTTTCTCCTTGTAGGACAAGGAAAAAAAACCATCAAATAATCTCGCCTGATTTTTAAAATGTCATGATTTAGCCTTCATATTATTTACTATTTTAAAGTAAAGACCTCAGTGGTTGAAGAGCCGTATAATTGAGCCATTCTCCTTTGAAGAAAAGGTCACCTGCGTTAACCATTTCCCTCCTCCTTGACTTCATTTTGAGAGGACAGGAGGGACAAATGAATCCCGGCACATCCTGCACCAGGTATGGGTCGGAAGAGTGTTACTTGTTTGCGAGGAGAAAGAATGATGGAGAGGCTGTCATTTCAGATGATCATTTGGAATATAAAGAGAAAGCCAGAGAGAAATGTCAAAGAAACTTCAAGCTTAACCAAACACGCTAATGTTTCCAAAGGGAAATTTGCAAAGAAAGGTGCATCTGGTCCCACCCCCTCTGTCCCATTTCTAGCCTTTCTCCTTTGTCCAACGCAACCACCCATAAAATTAATGGGCAAAGCTTTTTTCTTCTTTGGTTTTCTATTAAAAGTTTAATTTGCAACACACCCAAATGTGGCTCCTACTCCGCTCTCTGGAGGAAATTGATGGATCCTCTGTCGTGGTGGCTGCGCAGGTTGGTGGTTAAGGGGAGGCCATCCGTTTTCCTCTGTGACAGGAGGCTGGCCACAGTGGCAGCTGCAACCACGCTTGCCTCTGTCACTGTGAGCATTTGGGACACTAAAATAAATGGATTGTACCAAAAGATTCTCTCGCTCTCCCCACCGCATCATCTTAATGGGGAATTCATACCACTTTGAACTGCATTTACTGCTAAAATGGAATGGTGGCTTCTGAAATTACTTGAGTGCATATTGAATTGTACCTGCATTTATTGGGTTATAGGACAACATTTTGGTTTTAGTGAAGGACATCCTTTCAGAAGGCCCTGGACTCTGTCAATTGTTCCTTGGTTAAGTCCAGGTTGTGTGCATCTCTGTTTTGACCTGAAATTCCCATCTTATTCCTCTGCTTGATATACAACCTCTTTTCTTTGTTTCTTGCTTGCTTGCTTGCTTGCTTGCTTCCTTCCTTCCTTCCTTTCTTACTTCCTTCCTTCCTTTCTTCCTTCCCTCCTTCCTTTCTCTCTTTCTTCTCTTTCTCACTCTTTCTTTTTTTTTCTGCAGTACTGGGGATTGAACCCAGGACGTTCTACCTCCAAGCTACACCCACAGCCCTATTTTTTATTCTTTATTTTGAAACAGGGTCTTACTAAGTTGCAGAGGGCCTCGTTAAGTATATGAGACTGGCTGTGAACCTGGATCCTCCGGTCTCAGCCTCCCAAGTACTGGGATTACAAGCGTGTACCACCATGCCCAGTGATATACCACCATTTCTTAAACTCACAAACATGTTCTTACATCCCAAACCAAGACTAAAGAAGGTTATAGATCCTGGAAGTGACTAATTGATACCAATAAAATTCAAGGAAAAAGATAAAGTAGTGAAGATTGAGAACTGTAGGATAGCACGGTAGATGTAACCTTTAGTCCCGAATACACACATGTCGGAAGGGTCTTACAGCTTCGTTTGGCAATGTGCTAAAGCAGTTTTCTGTTATCTTCTCTAGCGAAGTATTTATGGAGCACCTCCTATGTAGAGACAATTCCTCTTGCATGGTATTCTACCAAGAAGACCCCTTCCAGGAATTGTATAGAATTCAACTCACTTTTTCCTCTCTCGATTTTGGGAAACAGCCCACCGACACAATGTGTCATTACAGGCCACCTGTTATTTATTTTATCTTTTTGTATAATACAACATGTTTCTATCATAATAACTCCTTATACTGGCAAAGAACCTAATTGTATAAAAGGTGTTCCTATTATGGTTGTGATTTTTAACATGGTTACGGCAAACTTCAGATGGGGCACAACGTAAAACCACTTAGCGCAGTGCCTGGCGTGCAGTTCACACCCGCCATGGGGTTAGCTGCCTTCTTCCTGATGCTCCTGAGGCTGCTAGCTATGATTGCAGCAGCCCCATTTTGCAGACCTGGCCCCTGAGATGGAGGCACATGCCAAAAAGTCACTTAGCAAGTGTGTAGTTGCAACGACCTGAGCTCATTCCCAGCCTGGTCCTGCACCCTTGACTGCACTGGCCCCCATGCCCAGGATACCCAAGAGCTCCTCAGCAATAGGGGAGAGGCTCCCCTCCACACAAGTCTGCTTCCCCTGGGTGCCCCACAAGGTAAGCCAAGTCAGCCATGCTATCTCAGCTAGTCACATTAACACGCCTTCCCTGAAGAACTCCTGGAACCCAAGGATGATCCCAGGCAGGCTGAGTTGCAGCAGAAGGCCAGAAGGCACCCATGTGTCTGCAGCACCCATCCAGACAAAGAGGACCCAGGCACGCTGGGTGCAGGTTAAACTCAGGGCCCCTAAATCTGCACCTTGGCTCTAATCTTGCCTCCAGGACTCACTCCCTGTGTGGCGCTGGGCTGATTCTCGACCCCTCTCTTCCTCTGTTTTCTAATTGTAATTTGGGAATGATGTTGATGCTTCCCTGGCTGGGTTGCTAAGAGGATTAGAATAATTAAAGGGACTAGAACAGAGCCTGGCATTGAAGAAGCCGTCCATGTGTGCAAAAATAAAATAAGTGGCTACAATCAGAAGAACAAAGGAGCCTTGTGGGGCTCTCCCTTGGCTTTCTGAGGTCCAGCGAGTTGGTGTCAAAGGGAGCGAAACCCGGGGTGAACTTACGCGGGGTCCTGTCTGTGGAGTCCGTACACAGAGGTGTCTTTCAGGAGCAGGCCAGGCTGGCATGGCCTGCTGGGGAAGGGCAGCCTGACCTGTAAAACAGTGACCAGGCTCTGCCAACCTCTCCAGGGCTACCAGGCCCAATGCCAATGGGCCATCTTGTCTGAGATGCGGGAATGTTCCAAGGCCCCTGGAAGTCCAGAGCTGGCTGCATTAACCGCTCACCATGGGTTTACAACTACTAATATCAACTGATAAATAGCCCAGTGACTCCCTTGAGAAAGAGACACAGAGACACTTGGAGAGAGGAGGAGGAAGGAAGGGAAAGAGAAAAGAGCAGAGGCTCAGTGCTGTGGTTGGAATCTGAAATATCCCCCAAAGCTCATGTGTTGAGCGTTTCCCCAATGCAGAAAGGTGCAGGGGTGGGGCATGGCTGGAGGAAGTGGGTCACTGGGGGTGTGGCCTGGGGGACTATCTATGTCCCTGGTCACCTCTTCTCCCCGTGTCTGCTTCTGGTTGCCATGATGTGAGAGCGGTGTCCCTCGGCCATACCTTGTCGCCGCAGTTTCTGTCTTAGAGCCGGCCAATTATGGACTGAAACTCTGACATTGTGAGTCCAAATAGACCTTTCCTCCTCTAAGTTGTTCCTGTCAGGTATTTTGGTCCCAGCAGTGGGAAAAGCTATTTCTAAAATATTTAGCTAAAAATAAAGAAAAACATGGCTCAAAAGGAAGGTCTGTTCCAGGGATTTGGGAGCGAGAATGGATTATCAGCCAAGATGCAAAACCAGATCTCTACAGGTTATCTTTGCTCATCGTTCATTATCTAACCCAACACTCACCCCTTCCCCCAAGATAAGCCAAGCCAGGAGAGGCCACGCACCAATCACATAAAAGAAGCACAGGTGTGCCGGGGACGCACATGAGGAATATTGTGCATGAGAAACAAATACTAATGATGCTACCAGGAGCAGCCCAGTCCTCTGCGGGCCAGCCAGCTGGGTACTTTGTCTTCCAGAAATGGCTCATTACAAAAAAGAGAAAAGAAGCAACCAAGACCATTGATGAGCATTCACTTCCAGCCCAGGTGGGATAAAAAGGATTAGAATATGAATTGATTATCTGAATAGGATGTGCATTAAGTACTTGGAAAGTATTTGGAAAAATAAATTCAAGAAATCAATATACTGGGTACAGGACAAGATACATGTGTATAAATACATATATATATATATATTTATATATTTATATATATTATATATATATTTATATGTAGATAGAGGTGCATATATATCATGAAGCTTTAATCCTATGCTTTCTGCATTTGCATATATATGATACAAATATGTTACAAAGGCTATATTATAAAGGACATATGTATATGCAATGACAAATCAGGAGCCAGGCATGATGGTGAATGCCCAGTACTTGAGAGGCTGAGACAGGAGGATCGCAGGTTCGAGGACAGACTCAGCAACTTAGTGAGACCCTGTTTCAAAATAAAAAATGAAAAGAGCTAGGGGGTGTAACTCTGAGGTAGAATGCCCCTGGGTTCAACTCCCAATGCCAAAAAAAGGATAAAAAAATCAGGCTTATTCCAAATCCTACATCCTCATAGAAGACTAGGGATAGTTCCATAGAATAATAGATATTAGTGAGCTTTTCCCATACTAGTTATGGAACTAATACATGTTCACTGTATAAATTTAGAAAAGAGTAAGAAAGAATGAAATAAAATCTATTATATCACTGTTTATAGATAACTTATGTTAATATTTCTACATACTCAGCAACATAGCGAGACCCCCAGCAACTTAGTGAGATCTTGTTTCAAAATACAATAGGGCTGGGGGTGTAGCTCAGAGGTAGAATGCCCCTGGGTTCAATCCCCAGTACCAAAAGAACTATATATTTCTCTGTATTTCCTTCTAGGCATTTTTTCTTTTTATTTACCAACTTACCACGGACATGTTTCTTCCATATCAATAAGCATAGATCTCCCTAATTGTGTTTAATGGTTCTAGAATATTCCACTCTAGGGGCAGGTCAAAATTCATTTGCCCAAATCAAATAATATCGAATTTTTATTTGGTTTCCAATTTTTCACTGATATGAGCAAGAGAGAGGTTTTAAAAATTGTACAAAAACAAGACTTCGTGGGACTATACATGCACCAGAGAAAAGCGGACCAGCTCCTAAATACAAACCACTTTCATGTGTGGTACAAATGAAATAAAGACACGGTATGGGCAACTTCATGGCAGCGACTTCCACAAATTCCTGTCATGTTATTTCCATTAGAGATGAGGATAGAAGGAAGGTAGAAAAAAATCTTACAGAATCAGCCCCGCCACCAGGCCCAGGGTCTCTCCGATTTGTCCTGAACAAGAACTAAAGCCAGGCAGAGGGGCAGCAGCAGAGAAAAGAAGCTCTATGAACAGAGTCGGCCCTGTGTATCCACAGGTTAGGCATGCATAGATTCAATCATGGATTAAAAATATCCAGAAAATACTTGCCTCTGTACTGAACACAGAGACTTTTTTTCTCATCATTATTCCCTAACCGAAACATGTAACAAGTACGGGCGTTTACAATGTATTAGGTGTTACAAGTAATCTAGAGATGACTTTAAATATACAGTAGGCTATGCATAGGCTATTTTAAATATTGAGCAGCTGAGGCTTTTGGTATTTGCAGGGCGTCCTGGAACCAATCCCCCATAGATATCAAGGAGCGACTGCAATGATAAGCCTTAATTTCTAAATGTGCCCTGGCTGCAAGCTCTCCTGGTAACCTTTGCGTGAGAAAGTCTTTCCTGATGCTCTGATAAGATGTCTTTTGCTACAACTATTTTTGATTCCTCTTATTTAGTCCCCAGGGTCCTCTTTCAGTTCTCTGTGCCATCTGCTTGTTTCAGGCAGGTGAGCAAGCCAATCCTGCGCCCTGTCTGCAGGGAGCGTGCAGTCAAGTGGGGGAGAAGTCAGGGATTCAGAGAAGACCTAGAACCCGTTCTGCCTAAGACAGAGGGTAGCGGGTGGTGGGCTACAGGAACTAGGGTGATCAGGAAGGGCACTTAGAAGGGTGACATTTAAGCTAAGACCCAAGGACTGAGGGAAGACACCTAAGCAATGCGGACAGAGCCCTCCCCACCAGGAACGGCATGTGCAAAGCTCGGGTGGGAGGGTCTGCCCGTGAATGAAGGCCAGCTAGCAGGGCAGTATGCAGAGGGCAGAGTGGCATGGGACTAGCGTGACAGCGTTGCAAGCTTTGACCAACTCATCCCAGCTTTCCCCATGGTTTTAAAACTAAAAGTCCCATGTCCTTGAAACCTTTTGGTCCTGGGAAAACTGGCTATTTGGTGACTCTTTGGGTAGATTGTTACAAAAAGTGGAGGAGAATGTGGATTTACTGCACTCACACACACAGTGGGGATTTAAGCAGGAACTTGAGGCTGGGTGTTGTGGTGCACACCTGTAATCCCAGTACTTGGGAGGCTGAGATAGGAGGATTGCAGGTTGAAAGACAGCCTCGGTAACTTAGGAAGACCCTGTTTCCAAATAAAAAATAAGAAGGCTGAGGAGGGGGTTAGCTTGGAGGTAGAATGCCCCTGGGTTCACTCCCTGGCAAAACACACACACACACACACACACACACACACACACACACACACACGGACTTGCAATCACCCATGTAGAACATTCAGGAATCATTCTTGATCCGTTTTTCAGCCTCACTCCCACGTCACCAACCCGTCAAGGCTTCCTCCAAATGTTCTCTAGCCACCTACTCCTCCATACTCTACCACAGTAGGTGCAAAGTCTACAGCATATTGATAAACAGCCTGGGCTCTGGAGCCAGCGTGCCCAGGTTCGAGTCCTAACTCTGCCACCCACTGGCTGGGTGACCAACTGCAACCCTTACCCTCTGCGCACCAGTCTTCTCATCTGCCAATGGAGATTGCAGACCGCCGTGGCTCACAGGGTGACGGCGAAGGCTGAACAAGTGACGTATGCGGAGTGTTCACACTGGTGCTTCGCACTCCACAGACGCTCAGCCATGCCGGCTTCCAGACTCATGGTGTTCACACTCTCCCCTGTGTGGCACAATGCCAGAGCATCACACCTGGTCTCCCTGCTTACATGATCACCCCTGCACCTCTCACCACCTCACCATTCACCCCCAGCCGTACCACTTCTGTAACGGGTCGCGATTTTGTCACCGTCCTCCCCTTCTAAAATCCCTCGGAGGTTTTCATTGCTCCTGGAATAAAATTCAAACTCTCCCTCATCTCAGAGATCCTTGGTGACGTAATCCATACCAGCCTTTCTCTGGGAGCTTCTCACTTTATTTTTACTAAAATGTCATAATATTTTGATATGTTTTTATGCCTAATACTCTTACTACCATTACTACCAGTAGTAGTACTATTATTACTATTGTTACCAGTCCTACCATCAGTACTACCATTATTACTACTACCACCATTTCGGCCATTACTAGTAGTGTTATTACTACCCCTACTATTACTATTATTACTACCACCATTATTAGCTATTACTACTACTACTACCATTAGTACCATCATTACCACTATTATTACTACTGCCCCTATTACTACCATTACTACTACTATTATTACTAATACTACCATTACTACCATCAGTACTACTTCCACCATTACAACTATTATTAGTCATATTATCATCCCTACTATTAGTACTATTACTACCATCATTGTTACCACTATTGCTATTACTACTAGTACTACTGCTGCCATTATTACTACTATCACTGCCATTATCACTGCCATTATTACCATTATTGCTACCATTATGACTACCACTATAACTACCATTACTTCCACTGTCAGCACCATTACTACTACCATTATTACTACTACAATTACTACTACCACTAATGTTATTGTTATTATCCAACCCTGGGTGGAACCCAGTGGGCCTGTTCAATATGAGGACCTGCATCTTTATTCAGTTCTATGAAAACTCCAGCAGTTACGTTTTCAACTGTTGTCTCTGTTTCATCCTCCCTATTTTTCTCCTGGTTCTCCTGGTACCTCTAGTCTTTGGATTTTAACTTTTCCTCTAAAATTCCCATTTTCTTTTCTTCATGCTTCACTCTGGGGGAGTCCCTGAGCCTGACATTCCTTCTTCTTCTTTTTTTTTTTTTTTTTTTTTTTGCGGTACCGGGGATTGAACGCAGGGGCGTTCTACCTCCACGCTACGTCCCCGGCCCTATTTTTATACTTTATTTTGAAACCGGGTCTCACGAAGTTGCGGAGGTCCTCACTAAGGAGAGAGAGAGAGGGAGGGAGGGAGAGAGAGAGAAAGAGAGAGAGAGAGCTGAGGCTGGCCGCGTACCCGGATCCTCCGGTCTCTGCCTCCCAAAGTACTGGGATTACAAGCGTGCGCCACCACGCCCGGCGCCTGACATTCCTTCTCGCTCCTCACATCTGTTCATGTGTTCATTCTCTAGTCTACTCATTATGTGCACATCTTATTTCCGAGATCTCGAATTGGTTCTTTCTTCACCCCTCCTCTTTGCTGAGCTGGCAAGGTCCTGCAGGCAGCCCCCGCTCCGCTCCACTCGCCACACTGATCATCTTCTCTCTCTTTAGTGAATCATTCTCAGCAGGATATAATAGGTTCCTTTTAAAAACATTTTATAAAAATGAAGCATTCCCTTGACTCCATATTCTTCTCCAACTCCTGCACCCGGGACCTGCTCCAGGACAAAGCTTCTCAAAGAATCACCTCTCCTACCATCTCTGCACCCTGCCCCATTCTTTCTCCAACTCACTGCGGCTGGCCTCGTGGCCCCAGAGTGTACTGACTCTCCTTCTATCACAGGCACCAATGTCCTCCATGTTGCTACATCTGATGATCAACTGGAGGCCTCACTCTGGCTCCTCTAGTAGCAGAATTTCTCATGCAGGCTAGCTTTCCCAGCTTCTTAGACGTGTAGAAAGAACCTTGCCAGGGAACAGTGCTCCGGATCCTCCAACTTCGCCAGCTGTTCCTTCTCAGTCTTCATGCTGGTTCCTCCTCATCTCCCCAGCCACTGAAAGTTGGACCTTCCCAGGGATCAGTCCAGGGACTTCTTCTCTCCTCCTCTATGCTAACTCCCTACAGGAACATGCCCAGTCTCATAACTGTGTGTTTCTAATCTGGATCTTTCCACACTTCCCAGGGAACATCTCCACTTGGAGGTCTCCTAGCACCATGAACATACTCCAAATCCTAACTCTTGACCCCACCCTCAGTCATCCTTTCCTCGCCCTTCTTCTCTCCCTACAATCTTCTCTTTCCTTCCAGCTCCTGAAGTCCAAACCCTCAAGATTTCCCTTGTCCCATTTCATACTCACTTAGAAACCAGTATGCCAACACACTTTGCTGCTGAGCCTACAAAAGATTTCCAGAACTCGTCCATTTTTTCCCCACCCTCAAGAGGTAACGGACCAAGTCATAGCATTTCTTTTTTTTTTTTTTTTGCGGTACCGGGGATTGAACCCAGGGGCTTTCTACCTCCGCGCTACACCCCCGGCCCTATTTTTTATACTTTATTTTGAAACCGGGTCTCACGAAGTTGCGGAGGGCCTCGCTAAGGAGTGAGAGAGAGAGAGAGAGATTGACAGATTGACAGGGAGAGAGAAAGCGAGAGCTGAGGCTGGCCGCGAACCCAGATCCTCCGGTCTCTGCCTCCCAAAGTACTGGGATTACAAGCGTGCACCACCACGCCCAGCCCAAGTCATAGCATTTCTTACATGGATTATTACAAGTCTCCTAATTGGACACCTGTTTTTCACTCCTTACCCACTGTATCAATTCTTTCCACAATGATCCAAAGTACTCCTTTTGGAATGTTTAATCAAATTATATCATTACAGCCAGGTGTGGTGGTACCAGTACTTGGGAGGCTAAGACAGGAGGATTGCAGGTTTGAGGTCAGCCTCACCAATATAACAAGGCCCTCACCAACTTAGTAAGACCCTGTTTCAACATAAAAAACAAAAAGGGTGTAGTTTGGAGGTAGAATGTCCCTGGGTCCAATACCCTATACCACATACACAAAAATTATACCATTCCTTTGCCTCAAATCCTCCATAGGCTTCCTCTACTACTCAGAGTAAAATCCAGAGTCCTTCAAAGTTACAAATGATCTGCCCTGTCCTGTCACCAACTCTTTTGATGTATACCTTGCTCACCTACTCCAACCACAGAGCTCTCCTGGTTGTTCCTTGAAAAGCTGAGACATCCTCCTGACTCAGGGACTTGGTACCTGCTGTTCCTTCTGTCTAGAACATTCTTCTTCTTGATATCTGCTTGGCTCATCCACTTCCTTCTGAATACCCTATATAAATAGGATGCCCTCACCCCAATTCCTTCACCTCTTAAACATCTTACCATGGCTCCTTTCTCTCCATAACACATTACCTGTCGTATTATGTATTTACTTGTGCCACTGGTTATTTTTTATTTCCCATCCAGACTCTATGCCTAGCATTCAGTAGGAACACGATAAGTCATGGTGGAATTAATGAATGGATAAACAAAGGACATAATTCCTTGGGGGAATCATTCTCGCATCTCTCTGAGGATGTTAATTATACTTATTTTAAAATCCAGTTCTAAAGCCCGGCGTGGTGGCACACGCTTGTAATCCCAGTCCTTTGGGAGGCGGAGACCGGAGGATCCGGGTTCATGGCCAGCCTCAGATCTCTCTCTCTCTCTCTCCCTGTCTCTCTCTCTCTACTTAGTGAGGCCCTCTGCAACTTCGTGAGACCTGGTTTCAAAATAAAGTATAAAAAATAGGGCCGGGGGTGTAGTGTGGAGGTAGAATGCCCCTGTGTTCAATCCCCAGTACCGCAAAAAAAAAGAAAAAAAAATCCAGTTCTAAATACTCTATTAACGTTTTCTCAGAGGTAAGTTTTTCTATTAATTGAGTCTCAAATTCTATCATTTCTGACTCTTTTTCATATTTGGTGGTTTTCTAATGTTTGCTGATATTTTTTCTCATATGAGTCATTAGTATGACTGAAACCCCTGACAGATAATTCCTGGTTTTGTCTAGATGGTCCACTCTGGACAAGACCATCTGTTCTTCCGCCCCATCCTCTCTGGGATTCTGGGACTGGATCCCAGTGAACACCTGGAAATAGAAGAGGATGTGTCAACTAACACAGGGTGAAAGTAAGGTGTGGGAAGGGTCCCCAGAAGATCAGAGAGGAAAGTGACGCTGCGCAGTGCCAGTACTTGGCTCTGGAAGAGTAAACTGGCCAATATTGGTCAATGAGGAATAGCCTTATTGTTTCAGTCAGCATTCTCACTGCTGTGATCCAAAACAACTGACCACACAATTTAGAGGAAAGAAGATTTATTTGCTCACAGTTCTGGAGATTTCAGGGGTTTCAGTCCATGTTAGGCCGGGTTTCATTGGTGGAGTTCAGGGCATGGCGGTGGGAGGCAGAGAGAGGGAGAGAGCAAAGGCTCTGCTCTCACATCACAGAGGCCAGAAGCAAGAGAGAGAGAGCAAGGGGATGCAAGGACGCAAGCACAATCCCCAAGGCCACACCCCCAGGGACCCACCTCCTCCAGCCACACCCCACCTGCCTAGGTTACCACCTAATAAATACATGATAATGGATTTATCCACTGATGAGATTAGAAACCCTCATGATTTAATTATATCAACTCTTAACATCAATACATGGGCTCTTTTAGGGGACATGCTATATCTAACCATAACACTTATCAATGAATTAGAAACACTTCATGAATAGAAAGTAAAATTAAGATGTGCTTTATAGAATATATTTTTTTCTTCCACAATAGACTGTTTTTAGGGGAATTTTCTATATCAATTTATTGATCCTTCCCCAAAGGGCTGATCCCGTTGGTCAAAATTCATTTTCCAGGCAAGAGTGCCAAGAGCTTACTGGTGCTCACTTGAAATAAGAACTAAAGTGGGACACTCCAACAAAATCTGGAGAGGGCTTGGCATGCGATCAACAGGGTTGTCCTACAGTAGGATGAGTATGTAGCCACTTAACAGATTGAGGTTTATCAACCCCACGTCTCTATCCTCAGCAGACTTTAATGTTGCACAGAGCACTCCAGATTATCCCTGTAGGAAGTACTGGCAGGCTCCTCTCCTCCTCCCCTCCGGTGCTCTAATGGAGGCTCGCCACTTTCCTGAGCACATCCCTCCTCAGGTCAGTCTTCACACTGCTCTGCAGAACCAAAAAGAAAGGGCACTGCACAGTGAGCATGCGAAACTCCCAGGAAAGAGCCCTTCTAAAATGCAAATATGAGAGCTGATGGACAGCTTTCCTATGCAGTGGCAGGAGAGGGTGGGTCTGGGGACACAGAAAACAATGTGGAAAGGGCATGCCTGACCCAGCAAGTCACACTGAGGACTTTCGGCCAGTGAGACAGAAGCCTGATGCAGAGAGGGAGTGACAACGTGGAGAAGCAGAAGTCCTGGGAGCGGGATGTAATCCACTTGACGATTCCTCCAAATGGTAGAGAGAGGATGATGACAGATTTGCTAGACTGAGCCACAGGGCGGATCCTGGGAGAGACTTGGCTTGTCCCTCATGGGGCAGCAGCATGATCCTACTAGGGAAACAGCTGCCAAGGGCAACAGCTTCCAGTCAGCCTTGCTGAGTCTCCATTCCACTTGTTCGTTTGCCCCTACAGGCCCACTAAAGTACCAGGGTCTGGCGGCGACTGATTAAGAAGCCCTAATGCTGGTCTGAAATGTCAAGTGCTCCTCTATTCTAATCATCTGCATCTGGAACGCGTCCCAGATGAGAGAGGACATGAAGCTTCCCTTTGATTCGGAGCTAGAAGGATGACAGGTTGGAGGCAGTAATGATGATGAAAGGGAAGGCACAAGCCAGGTGACAACTTCCCATCACACAGAGGAAACAACAATAGGGACTTGACAAATTATGTGTGATGTTGTTATTAGCATCATAAAGAACAGTGACACCACCTACAGCAAATGGCCATGAACCATGGCCACCTGCTCTGCCGTGCCCATGCCCGGGCTCTCAAAGGACCCTGAACTTATCTTGATGATATGCTCACCTCTAGGTCCAGCATTCATGGCTGATACCCTTGGGAGATCATAGAAACATGCATCTTGTCCTTCAACAGCCATCATTTTAATTCTGCTAAATTACAGAAAAAAAGGAAATATACCACGACTGGACCTTGTACCTGGCATGAAAACATCTCATTCTTTTTTAGTTTGTGATCTTCTCATTAGCATGGGTCTCTTAGTTTTCTTTGGTACCATATCAAAGTACCACAAACTGGGTGACTTCATACAATAACAGTTTAGAATCTCACAGACCCTGGAGGCTCGAAATCAAGATGGCAGCAGGGTTGGCTGGTGCCTTCTGGAGACTGAATGAGAACCTGTTCCAGGCCTCTGTCTTTGCTTCTGGGAGTCCCCATAGTATAGATATATAATTTCAATCTTCTATCTTGATATGCTACTGCTAGGGTTTGGGTTTGGAATGTCCCCCCAAAAGCTCATGTGTTGAAAGCATATCTCCAATGCAGGAAGGTTCAGAGATGGGGCATGGCTGGAGGAGGTAGACCACTGGAGGTACGGCCTTGGGGAGTATATTTGTCCTTGGGTGCCTCCTCTCTCTCTCTCTTTCTGCTTCCAGCCTCCATGAGCTAGTAACACTTTTCCTCCACTACGCCATTGCTGTGATGTCCGCCTTGGAGCTGGTGGACTGTGGACTGAACCTCTGAAACAGGGAGTCACATAAATCTTTCCTCCTCTAAGTTGCTCTTGTCAGGTATTTGGTCACAGTGACAACAACAACAAAGCTAACTAAAATAAGAGCTATACCACCATGTCTTCACATCTTCCTCCTTCTATAAATGTTTATCTCTGTCTCCAAATTTCTCCTTTCTAGAAGGATACCAGTCATACTGGGTCAGAGCCTGCTCTTACAACCTCATTTTAACTTAATTATCTCTGTAAAGACCCTCTATCCAAATAAGCTCACATTCTGAGGTGCTGGGGGTCAGGACTTCAACCTATTTTTTTTTTGAGAGGGACACAATTCAATACATGACAAAGGATTTGGTCCCTTTTGAAGAGGTTAGAGAAAATACAGTGAAGGGCAACCACTTCCCAATTGTGTTCTGCATAACTGTGGGGTTTGGTACTGCAAATCTCACAGTGTCCCAAAGGTTCTGCAAACACAGATTCAAATGTCACTAGAAAATACACTTAAAAATCATCGCATAGACTCAAATATGATGTATATCACTTATGAACTCTGGTGAACAGCTTGTGTTTCCAGAATAATAAGTGTTTATTATTGTTCCAGGCCCAGGAATAAAATTCCTTATGCTGCCTCTCTCCATATATTCAAATGTTTTTAGTAGGTTATGATTTTAGATGACTGTAGCTTTATACTGGTCTTTGAATTCAAGCCCTGTGTCTGACTACAGAAGAATGCAGATCCTCTTCAACTTATGAAGGGATTATGTTTCCATAAACCCATTGTAAATCAAAAATCATAATCCACAAATGCATTTAATACACCTAACCTACTGAACCTCACAGCTTAGTCTACCCTACCAGATATGCGCTCGGAACACTTACATTAGCCTACAGTTGGGCAAAATTATCTAACGCAAAACCTACTTCATAATAAAATGTTGGCTATGTCATGTAATTTGTTGACTACTGAGCTGCAAGTGAAAAACGGAATATTTGTAGGGTGCATTTTTGCACTATTGCAAAGTTAAAAAATAGTGAATGAAACCATTACAAGTCAGGGGCCATCTGTACAAGCCAGTAGGTTCCCGAAGCTTAATTCCAACTGTCCAGAGAGCTCTGCTCAGGCAGAGCTGTCACCTGGCCCTGTGGCTAATCACATAAAGGAACACATGGCATGTTGACAGGATGTCACCCGGTACAAAAGATGGCATCTGCTCAGGTTGCAAGCGACAGAAAAAGGGGACTTTGCTGCCTCCTCTGAGGTGTTTCTTCTTGTTTTGTTCCTCACTGTGTAATTTTTCTGTGCAATTTCCTGGATTTCTATGTTGGGGATTCCACAAATTGGCTCACGCCGCCTTTCCATGGCCCTGCTCCCTGAACTAGAGGAAATGGAAAGCTAAAAACTACATTTCCCAGATTCCCTTGCAGCTAAGTGGGTGGCCTCAGTTCTGCCTGAAAAATGCGTCAGTGGCCAAGAAGCAGCCACGTGAAGGAGGAGATTGGCTGCCTTAGAAAACCGATGCAGTAGCTTGTGGCCCTTCATGGCTGCTCAGGAGAGGGTCCTAGTGTCCACAGCTCAGTGTCAGGGGTGCCGTGCCGTGTGAGGCAGTGGCTATGCAGTCTTCAGGGACAGTCTTGTGGGGGCAGTTGACTGCATCTCCTGGCTATTGTCATTCCTGGCTATGTAGCCTCTAGAGCTAGCTTTCACGAGTCCTAAAAATTCTGTAAACTATCAAAATCTCTTCTATTTAATTGAGCGTAGATTTTGATGTCTGCTACTAAGAAATGGGATTTCTACACATGCATCCAGTTCCCAGAACACACTGGTGACTCCCAGACCTGGCTCTGGAGCCCAGAACGCTCTCTGCAGCTGCAGATGGATATACGACTGTCTCCTAGCCAGCCACACCGGGGTGGCTCCTGGGCGCCACCACCTTCGTAGACTCCAAACCAAACTCATCGTTTCCCCTTCAAGCCTGTGGATCTTCTGTTTCCTTTGTTAGGTGCTATGATTTTCCCAGTTGCCCGAACCCGAATCTGAGAGTCCTCCTAGTCTTGACTCTTTTACCTCCAAATTTCAATGCATGACAGTCCTGCTTTCTATAAGCCTCTCAAATAACATGTCCTTCCCAGTTAATCTTGCCACTCCATACCACAGTTAATTGCCCCACCATCTCTTACCAAGGCAAATTCTCTCCTATCTTCCATCTGAGTCCAGTTAATTCACAGTTCTCTCCTCCTCTCTGACTCCAGACTCATCTTTTAAATACCCAACTGTAACCCTATCATCCTTTCACTTGAATGAATTAAGGTTCCTCCATCATAATTGTGGTTTTCAAGCTGGACAAATGTTACGAAACCCAAAGAGGGGGTGTGTGGCAATCGCAGGCTAAAGACTCCTCAAATCTATTTTCTCTTTCCCGTGTGAACATGTCTAGACTGCTTTCCCAGTCCCCCTTCCCATCAAAGGGTTGAGTTCTAAGTCAGACCTGATTTCAAATACAAGCTCTCCACCGCTAACTCTTACTGTGTAATAGAGTGCCTTGAAATCAACCACCACTGGTTATTTACGGTGTGTTTGTGCGTGTGTGTGTGTGTGTGTGTGTGTGTGTGTGTGAGAGAGAGAGAGAGAGAGAGAGAGACAGAGACAGAGACAGAGAGAGAGACAGAGAGAGAGACAGAGAGAGAGACAGAGAGAGAGAGAGAAACAGACAGACAGAGGATTGAGCCCAGAGGCATTCTACCTTTGAACTATACCCCTAGCCCATTTTTTAAAATTTTTGTTTTGAAACAGGGTCTCTCTAGGCTGCAGAAAGTCTTGCTAAGTGACTGGGGTTGTCCCAAAACCTGAGATCCTCACATCTCAGCCTCCCTAGTATTATGATCACAGGCATGCGCCACCATGCCCGGCTACCACTTGTGATTTCTTACAAGTCTATGGGAGGGTGACTCTGCTGCTCTGGGCTGAGCTCAACTGATTTCAGCTGGGATTTCTCCTGCAGCCACTTCAGTAGGTCAGCGGACAGCTGGCTGGTCTAGGATGGACCCGGCGGAGATGACTCGCCTCTGCTCTGTGTGATCCCCAATCCTCCAGCCAGTGAGACCACGCTGGTTCTCACAGTAGAGTCAAGGTTTCAACAGAGCAGAAACATGCTTTGAGGTCTGGCTCTGAACCAACGCTTGCTTCTCTTTGCATCTTTTTGGCCAAAGCAAAGAACAGGCCAGTTCAGATTCAAGAGGTGCAGAAATAGACTCCATCTTTTAATGCACAAGGCCACAACGTCCTATTGCAAAGGAGGAAAGTCAAGAACTACAGCCACTTTTGCAACCAAACTGGCACAGCTGCTCACTAGATGTGTGACTGAAGGTATATGTTTCTTCTCTGAGCCTCAGTTTCCCCATCTGTAAAATAGGGAAAAAATCGCGTGCCCCACAGATTCACGAGTCAGATGAGAGGATGGAGGTGAAATCCTCTGCAGAGGGTTTGAGGACTCATTAATCCGCCACTCTATTTATCTTTCACATCTCCCTGCCATGTTTACCATTGCGACTGTCAGGTAGTTGGTAGACGCTCAGGAAGTATTTGTCAAACAAATTAACCATGCACCTGGCTCTAGCCACCAGCTGGATCGATGGCTTTTTAATGGCTTGTCATGTGTCTAGATCTATGGCAAGCCCCTACTTCTCACACTTGGTCACTGGCCTTTGTGAAGTCATCCCGCCCAAACTTGACCTGGAGCCCTCTTACGATATATCCTCCAGCTGTTCAAACGCAGCCTGTCCTCTGTACGCATCTATGGGGTAGAAGAGCACAACTCACTTTCTCTGAATAAACCAACGAGAGCTGAATCATCCCTAAAGAAAAGGGGGACCGTAAAACACCATGCCCCTGGATGCCCCTTTCCTGATCCCACAAAACCTAGCCAAGTTGAGGCAACAATTAGAGCAGCCTGGGCCATAAAGTCCACATACGCATGACCCTGAAGGCCACTGGCTTTCTCTCCTGCACACTGAGAACCAGGCGGGTCAGCGTTATCTGCAGAAGCTGCTTCCTTGCATGTGCACCAGGACAGTTGCTCCTTGGGTTGCTGGTCAGACAAGCAAACTAAGCAAGCGGAGACCGATGACATCACTGCTTCTACAGCCTGACATATAGAACCCCTCTCTGAGTGGGGATGTGGGGCCGAGCGCAGAACTGAGGGCACTGTGAAGAGGACACATGTCACTGGCCCAGCTGGTCACCACCAGTGGTAGTGACCATGAGGGAGAGGAGGCGCTGCTTGGCAAGGCACCGTAAGGGACAGAGGTGTCACCTGTCAGCCCCTGAACTCTTCTTGGAGCAGTCACTGATCTCTTGTAAGCTTCCCCAATAAATCTTCTGTCTCACATGCGGTGTCTCCAGGCACTTTCTTGGACCTGTCCACAACTGACCCCACTGCCCTGGTACAACTGGGCTGCGGAAGTGACAAACGCACTCTTTCCAAAAGAGAATGTTCATGAAACTGGCCAACTAAGGCATTACAGCATCCCATTTCTTTCTTTTTTTTTTTTTTTGCGGTACTGGGGATGGAACCCAGGGTCATTCTACCTCCGAGCTACACCCCCAGCCCCACTTTATTCTTTATTTTGAAACAGAGTGTCACTAAGTTGCGGAGGGCCTCACTAAGTAGCTGAGGCTGGCCGCGAACCCGGATCCTTCGGTCTCCGCCTCCCAAGTACTGGGATTACAAGCGTGCGCCACCACGCCCGGCTCACAGCGTCCCATTTCTAACAACAAAAATCGTCATGAGTTTTTGTATCCATCCTTTTTTTCCCATTGCTATAACAAAATATCTGAGGCTGGGTGACACATAAATAAAAGAAGTTTATTTAGCTCACAGTTTTAAAGGCTGAAAGTTTAAATAGCATGGTGCTGCCCCTGTCATGGCCCTCTCCAGCTGTGTCACGTCATGGGGAGGGCATCGTGGCCAGAACACATGTGACAGGGAGCGATCACATAGCAAGACAGTAAGCCAGAGGGACCAGGTCCTTTATTACAATTTTCTCTCATGAGAACTACCTTAACCCCTCCTAAGGGCAGCACCTCCAGTGACCCATTGGCCTCCCACTAAGTCCCGCCTCTTAAAGGTCCCACCACCTCAACATCACCACACCTGGAACCTAGCTTACAACACACCAACCTTTGGGGAACAAACCACAGCAGTTATCCTAAGACATCTTCTGAAGGTGACTATGTTGATGTGGTAGCTCGCTCCCGTGGATGGCCCCGTGTTTTACGAGTCCCTGCATCCGCTTCGTTTGGCGGTGCCTCCTTGCATTGCCTATGGGCTTGGTGATGTGACTTGCTTTGCCCAATGGGGTAGTAGCAAACTTGATACAGAGGCTGTCAATGCAACTGCTTTGCTCATTGTCCCTTTTTTTTTTTTTTTTTTTTTTTTTGCAGTACCAGGGATTGAACCCAGGGGCGTTCTACCCCAGATCCTCCGGTCTCCGCCTCCCAAGTACCGGGATTACAAGCGTGCGCCACCACGCCTGGCTCATTGTCCCTTTTTATGGACCCCCGTCATGACTAATAAGATATTCCAGAGTAATCCTATTAGAGGGGCATGTGAAAAACACGGAAAAGAAGTGAATTATTACAACTGAGCCCATCTGGAACCAGCCAGGCCCCAGTCTACAAATGAATGAGCAAGACTAGTCAAGATCAGCCAAGCCTGTCTGCATGAGCAGGCTTTCCCAGCCAAATCCATAAACTTATAAGAAGTAAATAAGTAGCTGCTTGTTAAAAGGCACTAAGTTCTGGGGTGGTTTGTTATGCAGCAGTAGCTAACTGATGCGAATCTATGCCATGATTCTCACTGTCAATTTTGAGCCCTTCTCTTCATTTTATCCTTTTGGAAGAAGAGAAAAAAGGGATTAGGCTTGGGTCACTAATCCAATCCCAGAGCTATACTGAAGGCAAATATCTAGGCTACTAATTTGACCCAAGTGAGTGACTTTGTTTCAAGTCCCACAGGAATAAGTGAGCACTTAGAATTACCAAGTCACCATCTCACTATTAAACTGCTTTTAAGCGTGATTTACTCGGAGACAAGAGAGTGAAGGATCATGGAGTACTGGCTTGAGCTGGCACCAAGGAGACTTGCTGGCTTGACTCCCAGATTCAACATTGGATTTAAATGACACCACTTAGCAAGGCCATGCCTCAATTTACCTGACTGCTCTACAGGGACTGTTGAGCTAAATGTGAGTGGGAAGTCCCAAGAGTTCTATATAAGAATTACTATTCTAAGTGCAAGTTATTTTAAGTTTATAATCAAACGTTGTACACTCAGCTCTCTATTACTGGACTAATGGATGGGAGCCACAGCGTAAAAATAATACTAAATAACCGATAATTAAAAAAAAAGTCTGATAGTGGGTTCCATTATGGTGAAAGAAGATTTTGGCAACGAAATTCTCTTTCTAATTATGTTGCATTCAGACTCACATTAATTTACATTTCCCGTGCACATGCCACCAGGGAAGCCGTGCCTGCTACACAGTTGATCCGTGAAGTTACTAGTCTATAGGTGCATAATTGGGAATTGACTGCTGGCCAGAGCCAGTCAGGCAGCTCTTCAGTTAAGTATCTGCAGCCCTCGCTTCTTCATTTCCCAGCCCAAAAATTACTCTGCATCTCCCCATTTTCCCTGAATCCTTCTGATTCAATTATCATGGAGCTCCAACAGCAATCTCTCTCTCTCTCTCTCTCTCTCTCTCTCTCTCTACATATATATATATATATATATATATATATATATATATATATACAGATAGATAGATAGATAGATAGATTATAGATATAGGTATGGATATAGATATAGATATCTCCCTCCCTCTCTCCTGTCTCTCTCCTTATTCTGTATGTATCTGCACATCCATGGTGTCCAAGAAGAAACGAGACCCTGGTTCCTCTGTGGATACCAACAAGCAAAGGATTAAAAGATGCTCTGTGCCCGAGGGACCAGTTGGAATTTTTATAGTCTCTAAATTAAATGTAAATTTCTGAAATAAATAATTTGCATAGATCCTTTGCAATATCTCAGGGGATCTATTTTCAGTTACCTCATGGGGTAATACTAAACACACACAACTAAATTAAAGTACAAAAATAGGCAATAAAGCATGAGAGAAGGTCTCTCTCTCTCTCTCTCTCTCACACACACACACACACACACACACACACACACAACTCAGATCTTAGCTTATATGCCATCTTCAAAGAGAATGCCTTTGAAACCTTATCTAAATTAGGTCCTGATACACCTTTAAGAGTAGTATTGAAACTCATTATTACCTGTTTACATTCATATTTATATCATTTCCCCCCACTAAATACAGGTCCCTTGAGGACAAGGATCACTCCTTTCTTTTTCTTTTTTACTGTTGTTTCCCCCCATAGTCTAGTACAGGGCCTGGAACATAGTAGATGCTCAATGAACAAAAGAGAAAATGAGTGAATGGATAACCAAGATAGATCTTGAGGATCAATTATGATCAATTATATGGCTTCGAAGAAAAGGATTCTGCAGCCAGAAGAGTTCCATACACAATTGAAATGTTAACATTGGGTCTGAAACAGGGTTTCCCAACCTTGACCCTACTGATGTTTGGGGCTGAATTCGCTTTTCTGTGTCAGCTGTCCTGTGCACTGTAGGAAGTGTATCAGTGTCCTCAGCCTCTACCCACCACATGCCGGTAGTACCTCTACGCCATCTCCCAACCGCTAGGAGTCATGACAATCAAAAATATCCCCAGACATTGTCAAAAGTCCCCTGGAGTGGAATGGGGATGGCAAAATCTCTCTCCTCTCTTCTTAGTTGATAACCACTCATCTAAAAGATGATGGTGGGGTTGGTATTATTTTGGGAGTCAAATATTTGCCAGCATGATGGTGGGCATCATGGGGATATTGAGATACTGTGTGTGGTGGACTCGAGTGACCTTTATTGTCTATTAATTTTTTTTTCACTGTGTTCTTGTAACCCTAAACCTTTTAAGAGCCTGAGAGGATAGAGTTTAGCTTCAGGAATGCCTTGTGTATGTATTAAAATTGTCAAAACATTTTGAGTTCTGTGTGGTATTCTATGTCTGAAGCCAAGTTTTAATCTTCTTTTTCATCAAAATTACCTACTCCCTTCCTCTCTATTTAATAACCCCTCAAGAAACAAATACTATGAGGGTCGCCCCCTGCAAATGGGAAACCAATTATGTGTGCTTTGTGATAGAACAATATAAAAGGGGGCAATTTTAGTAAAACTTAATACCTAGTTTTCAAAATAGAGATAATAATACCCAGCTTCCTGTACCTCTTTTGGCGGAGAGGGAAAAAAATGAGAAATTTTGAGGAAAGTGCTTTGTAAACAGAAAAGTGATCCGTAAATATCACGTGGGTCTTTCTCTGGGCTTCCTCAGTCCCCACACACTCCTTCATCATTATGTCACAGAGCACGACATGTCCCCTCGTCTGTCCCAGTAGATCCCGAGTCCTGCTATGATCCGGATGTAGTTAGTTCCCCAAGGTTGATATGTTCCAGGAGCTTGGGCTCCAGTGCGGTGGGACCTTTAAGAGGCGGGGCCTAGTAGAAGGTGATTGAGTCATGGGGGATCCACCTTCCTGAGGGATTAGCACTGTCTCACAGGAGTGGGTCAGTCCTGCAGGCGTGGATAAGTTCCCTTGAGCTGTTATAAGGCAAAGCCACCCACATGCTTGACCCCTCCTGCACACATGGCCACCTCCCTTCCTGCTTCTCTGCCACGTGGAGACACAGCTGGATGCCAGCACTATGCTATATGGACTCTCCATCCACCAGAACCATGAGCCAAATTAGCCTCTTTTCTTCATACATTCCTAGCATCAGGCATTTTGTTATAGCAACACAGACAAAATCCACCCCTGGATGTGCATGGGAGAAAATTCTGAGCGTGGCGTGGTGGCACATGCTTGTAATCCCAGTACTTAGGAGGCTGAGACAGGGGGATCGCAGGTTCACAGCCAGCCTCAGCTACTTAGTGAGGCCCTCCGCAACTTAGTGATACTCTGTTTCAAAATAAAGAATAAAGTGGGGCTGGGGGTGTAACTCGGAGGTAGAATGCCCCTGGGTTCCATCCCCAGTACCAAAAAAAAAAAAAAAAGAAAGAAAGAAACAGAAAATCTGTCCCTCTCTGTCCCTATGACTTAGTGCAGAGCCAAGGTGAGTGTTGGGCCATAGCACGTTGTCCATGCCGGCAGGGTACACAAGTAGACTTCTTATTGCTTACATTTGCAGTGGGACCTGTCCAGCATCCACTCCTTCGTGTGGCAATAAGATTCCACGCACTGCACCCCATCCTGCCACGGCCATCCATCAACATGCTGCCCTGCTTGTGGCCAAGGAAGACAAGAGCCCAAGGGCCTACGGTGGGCCATTCAGACTCTTCTAAGAGCCTGAGTCTTGATAACAATGACACAAAGATAGAAAATGACTGGAGCCAATTTATCCTAACCACAGTACTCTGAAGCGACTGCTGCTTCCCCCTTGACCCCCAGCTCTCCACGGCTGCCCTCTGCCGCATCTTTTCTGAGATGTGCTCCTTCCACTCTTTCTCAGAGATGCTCCATATGCATCCGTCTCGTGTTTCCCCTGCTCTGCTGAGCAGAGCTGGTCTCTGTAGCTGGCAACCAAGAGCCCTAACTGATTCCCCATCCCTGACCTTCCTTCCCTGAGTCTAGTTCTCTTTCAAGTCTCCCTCACTCTAATGGGGACCAGCAACTCTATAACAAAATAGAATAAATTCTATATAGAATAAATATAACAAAATAGAATAAGTTCTATTTTGTCATCATTTTAAATGCATGTCATTCAACTAACCACTTAATCTCAAAACCACTTACCTAAAAATGTAGCAGAAATGCTCTATGAGGTGAAAAATAAATCCCCAAGTTGCCCCTTAGATACAGCCCCATGAAAGCTATTCCAGTTTGATAGCGATGACTCCGTTCAAAGGTCACCCATCCTAAGACACGTTCCCTTCCTCAGAAGAGAGCAAGATCAGAGTCCGTCCTTCCTCTGAAA
The DNA here is from genome assembly GCA_004027185.1 of Glis glis. Classification (NCBI taxonomy): domain Eukaryota; kingdom Metazoa; phylum Chordata; class Mammalia; order Rodentia; family Gliridae; genus Glis; species Glis glis. The sequence goes on from PVJS01013043.1 coordinate 41,070, forward strand.
CTCATTTCCAACCCCTCCTCTATCTTTGCATAGAAACATCACAACCAATTTTGTATCCCCCTAAATTCTACCTTAGGGGATTCGCAAAGGTGACAGAGGTCTCAGAAGAGGCTACCTTTCTCTAGTAATGGTTTGGTTTTGGTTTGGGTTTTTAATGTACCTAGATACAAGCTTAACAGAGGAGCAGCGTTACAATTTCATGCCCCACCCTCCATCTCTTCTGAGAGGGGAGGTGATTAGAACAGTGTTCTGCAGCTGATGGGGTTGCATCTAAGCCTGGCATTGGCTGCAGGTTATGTGTTGTATTTTATTTTATTTTATTATTTTATTTCATTTCATTTCATTTTTTTATTTTATTTTATTTTATTTTATTTTATTATTTTATTTTATTTTATTTTGCGGTACCAGGGATTGAACCCAGGGGCATTCTACCTCCAAGCTACACCCCCAGCCCCCTATATTTTTTTATTCTTTATTTTGAAACAGGGTCTCACTAAGTTGTGAAGGGCCTCACTAAGTAGCCGAGGCTGGCCGTGAACCCAGATCCTCTGGTCTCAGCCTCCCAAGTATTGGGTTTACAAGCGTGCGCCACCACGCCCGGCACATCGTTTTGTTTATTTAAAAGAATAGCTTTAAAAGATCAAAATCACCATGGCAGAATGGCAAGTGGATTTGCAAGAGTTATGTAAGAAACCGCAAACCTCAGACCTACTGACTTCCTAGTTCTGCATCTGAGCGAAGAAAATAAGCGTTGCTTTTCCAAACACACAGGGATGGCTGGTGTGCACCACGGAGCACAGGGATTGCCCCGGGGAGGAGTCGACACTCTTTTGATAATCAGCTTATTATTTGGGGCTTTTTAGTTAGGTGAACTACATTCTTTGGCATCCATTTAAGTCTTTCTTTCTCCTATGACCTTTAAGAGGCGGAAATCCGGCGGGATGAACAGTCTTAACAACATCCCAGGGTGATTTTCTTGGGATGAAAGCTTTGCCTGTTCACTCTTGTTCTAAGGCTGGGGTTTCTTCTCTGCTTGCTACAGCCTAGGAAGAACTTTCTGGTTCTTTCTCCACGATGGTGTCACATTTCAGAAGGTAATAAGAGAAACCCAGGCTGGGAGGGCTTCTCAGAGGTGCAGCCGGTGTCTGTGACCTTCGTAGGCCTGGCACCTCCTGCTGGTGCCTCATTTTGGACAAAGTGAGGACAAGACAGTCTCTAGAGCTGTCAACATGGCCACATTCACGTGCATGGCTACGAACCGGCCGCGGCTCGAGAGCCCAGTAATGCGTTAGTAATCATGTCCTACCTCGGCCACCGCGGTGACTTCAGAGAGCACCTGGAGGGGTGGAGCGGTATGAACAGGAGAGTCTAGTTAAAGTGCACCTGTGCACAGGTGCAAACTGCCTGATTCCTGAGGCATCCTCCCCAGTTCCGGGGGATGGAGACATAGCGGGGCTGACCCTCCCTGTCTATTTGGCAAGAGCATGGCCAACGAACGGTCCCTCTGGTCTCAACCACCCTCCCCTTCTGAAGCCAGTCTAGAGTGAGTAGCCAAACAGCTCCCACGGCTGACCTCTTGATGTTCACTCAGAAACCAATCAGAAAGCATAAGCCACCAGGCGAGCCTGCTAGACCATTGTTTTTTTGTTTTTCTTTTTTTTTTTTTTTTTTTTTT
>PVJS01013044.1:0-42739 GCA_004027185.1 Glis glis
GCCCCCGGTCCTATTTTTTATGCTTTATTTTGAAACCGGGTCTCACGAGGTTGCGGAGGGCCTCACTAAGGAGAGAGAGAGAGACACACAGAGAGAGACAGAGACAGAGCGAGAGCTGAGGCTGGCCGCGAACCCGGATCCTCCGGTCTCAGCCTCCCAAAGTACTGGGATTACAAGCGTGCGCCACCACGCCCGGCCTTATTTCTACTTTTATACTCAAGCTTAGAAGACTACCTTAAATTTAGTAGGAACTGGAAAGAAAAGGAGGAAGAAAAGAATAAGTTAATGAGTAAATGAAATTTCTCAAGAGGAGAAAAGTTGAGAAGTTATAATATACTTTAGAACACTCTGCAAACATAAAATGTAATTGTTAGCTGGGCTTGGTGGCACATGCCTGTAATCCCAGTACCTGGGAGGATGAGACAGGAGGATTGTAGGTTCAAGGACAGCTTCAGCAAGTAGTGAGACTCTCACGAGACCCTGTTTCAAAAACAAAAGTAAAAAGGGCTGGGGGTGTAACTTGTAGATAGAAAGCCCGAGTTAATTCTCCAGTCACACACACACACACACACACACACACATGTGATTGTTATAAATAATATACAGTAACATACTTGGGTTTAAAAAGCAGGATACAAAATTCTATCTGTATATACATATGCATGTGCATATATCAATTAAAATTTTTAGATGCTATTCATGTGCTTTCATGAAAGAATACTTAGAAAAAATTAAAATATTTTAATGTTTTGGAGGGTGGGTGATGGTATGAATATATTTTCTATTATCTATATTCCTTTTAAAGTTATTAGAATGTTTGCAAAATAATTTTAAATAATTTGGGGAGAAATCTACTATACAAATTATTATTAGATCTTTTTTGTTTTTTTGAAACATGCTTTCATTGGTGCATTGTAGTCTCACATCACAATGAATATCTATTGGATGTTAACATACATGCACACAGCTCTTAGTTACCCCTCCCGCCATCTACCACCCATACGAAGTACCGAGAATGATGATGGTATATTTTCACATGTACACATTGTTTATGATAGTAATTCCACTGATTCACTTCTTTCTTGCCCTTCCCCTTCCCTTGTACAACTTCCCTTGCCCCACTGAGGGTTCTCCATTATCAACCCGAGTCCCTTGTGTGCCCACACTACTCCCTAGGTTGCACATATTAATGAAAACATATGTCCCTTCTTTTTTTCTGTGATTGGCTGATCTCGCTTAACATAATGTTCTCCAGATCCTTCCACTTTCTTGCAAATATTGTTATTTTGTTCTTCTTTATTGCTGAGTAGAATTCCATTGTGTATATTTCCCACAATTTTGTAATCCACTCATCTGTTGATGGACAACTAGGATGGTTCCATAATTTGGCCACTGCGAATTGTGCTGCTATGAACATGGGTATGCATATATTATTGTAGTTTTCTGGTTTCAATCCCTTTGGTATGATACCCAGTAGTGGTATAGCCGAATCATATGGTGGATCCATTCCCAGTTTTCTGAGGAATCTCCACACTGATCTCCATAGTGGTTGAACGAGTTTGCAATCCCACCGACAGTGTAGAAGAGTCCCAATTTCCCCACATCCTCACCAACATTTGTTGTTGTTTGACTTCTTAATGCTTGCCATTCTAATTGGGGTCAGATGAAATCTTAGAGTAGTTTTGATTTGCATCTCCCTGATTGCTAATTATGTTGAACATTTTTTCATGTATCTATTGGCCATTTGTATCTCTTCTTTCCTGAAGTGCTATTCATTTCAGTTGCCTACTTCTTGATCGGATTGTTTTTTTAGTGTAAAGTCTTTGAAGTTCTTTGTATATCCTAGATATTAGACCTCTGTCAGAGGGATAGCTTGCAAAGATCTTCTCCCATTCTGCAGGCTTTCTATTTAAGCTCTTGATGATTTCCTTTGATGATCAGAAGCTTTGTAGTTTAATGCTATCCCACTTATTAATTCTTGTTTTAATTTCCTGTGCTTTGGAGGTCTTGTTGAGGAAGTTTCTACCTGTGCCTATATGCTGGAGTGTTGAATCTATACCTTCTTCTAATTATGTCACAGACTCTGGTCTAACTTCCAGGTCTTTGATCCATCTCGAGTTGACTCTTGTGCAGGGTGAGAGGTAAGGATTTAGTTCCATTTTTCTACAGGTAGATAACCAGTTTTCCCAGCATCATTTGTTGAAAAGACTGTCCTTTCTCCAACGTACGTATTTGGAACCTTTGTTGAAAATCAATTGACTATAAGTTTGTGAACTTGTTTCTGTACCTTCTATTCTGTTCCACTGGTCTATGGGTCTGTTTTTGTTCCAATACCATGCTGATTTTATTACTATGGCTCTGTAGTACAATTTGAAGTCAGGGATTGTGATGCCTCCTGCATGGTTCTTATTGCTGAGAATTGCTTTGGCTATTCTGGGTCTTTTGTTTCTCCATATAAAATTAATGACTGATTTTTCTAGATCTGCAAAAAATGATGTTGGTATTTTGATAGGGATTGCATTGACTCTGTAGATCATTTTTGGAAGAATGGCCATTTTGATAATATTTATTCTGCCTATCCAAGAGCAGGGGAGATCTTTTCATCTTCTAAGATCTTTGATTTCTTTCTTCAGTGTTCTATAGTTTTCATTGTAGAGGTCTTTTACCTCTTTGGTTAAGTTTATTCCTAGGTATTTGATTGGTTTTGAAGTTATTATGAATGGAATTGTTTTCTGGATTTCTTTCTCAGTGGATTCATGGTTGGCATATATGAAAGTTACTGTTTTTTTTAGGTTGGTCTTGTATCCTGCTACTTTGCTGAATTTGTTAATCAGCTCTAGTGGATTTTTGGTTGAGTTCTCTGGGTCTTCTAGATATAGGATCATATCATCTGAAAATAAAGATAATTTTATTTCTTCTTTTCCTATTTGAATTCCTTTGATATCCTCCTGTCTTATTGCTCTGGCAAGAGTTTCGAGGACTATATTGAAAAAGAGTGGTAAGCTGGGCGTGGTGGCGCATACTTGTAATCCCAGTACTTTGGGAGGTGGAGACCAGAGGATCCAGGTTCGTGGCCAGCCTCAGTTCTCTCTCTCTCTATCTCTCTCTCTCTATCTCTCTCCCTGTCTCTCTCTCTCTCTCTACTTAGTAAGGCCCTCTGCAACTTCGTGAGACCCGGTTTCAAAATAAAGTATAAAAAATAGGGCCAGGGGTGTAGCGTGGAGGTAGAACGCCCCTGGGTTCAATCCCCGGTACCGCAAAAAAAAAAAAAAAAAAAAAAAAGGAAAGGAGTGGTGATAGTGGGCATCCTTGTCTTGTTTCTGTTATTAAGGGGAATTCCTGCAATTTTCCCCCATTCAATATGATGTTGGCTTTGGGTTTTTATATATTGACTTAATGATGTTGAGGTACGTTCCTTCTATTCGGATTTTCTGTAGAGTTCTTAACATGAATGGGTGTTGAATTTTGTCAAATGCTTTTTCTGCATCTATTGAAATGATCATGTGATTCTTGTTTTTAGTTTGATTTATATGGTGAATAATGTGTATTGTTTTGCATATGTTGAACCAGCCTTGCTTTCCTGGGATGAAATCAACTTGGTCATGGTGTACGATTTTTTCAATATGGTTTTGAAAGTGCAAGGCTAGTATGTTATTTAGAATTTTTGCGTCTATGTTCATTAATGATATTGGTCTGTAATTCTCTTTTCTTGAGGTACCTTTATTTGGCTTTGGTATTAATGTGATGTTGGCCTCGTAAAAGAAATTTGGAAGAATTCCATTTCTTTCAATTTCATGGAATAGCTTGTGAAGTATTGGTTTTAGTTCTTCTGTAAAGGTTTTGTAGAATTGGCTGGAAAACCATCTGGACCTGGGCTTTTCTTTGATGGAAGACTTTTTATTGCTGTTTCTATCTCTGTGCTTGCTATTGGTTGATTCAGATTTTCTATATCCTCTTGGTTCAATTTAGGTAGGTTGTATGTGTCTAGAAATTTTTCAATTTCTTCCATGTTTTCCATTTTATTGGAATATAAGTTTTCAAAGTAGTTTCTTATGATCTTCTGGATTTCTCCACTATCTGTGGTGATGTCCCCATTTTCATTTCTGATTTTGGTAATTTGGGTTGATTCTCTCCTTCTTTTGGTTAGTTTAGCTAGTGGTTTGTCAATCTTGTTAATCTTCTCAAAGAACCAGCTTCTTGTTGTTTATTCTTGTATTGTTTTTTTATTCTCTATTTCATTAATTTCTGCTCTGATTTTAGTTATCTCCTGCCTCCTACTGGCTTTGGGATTCAATTTTTCCTGTTTTTCAAGATCCTCGAGGTGTGTCATTACATTATGTATTTAGATGTCTTCTGTTTTTCTTATGTGGGAACTCAGTGCTATAAATTTTCCTCTTAACACTGCCTTCAAAGTGTCCATTAGATTTTGGTATGCCGTGTCTCTATTTTCGTTTAATTCCAGGAATTTTTTTACTTCTCCCCTTATTTCTTTTCTGATCCATTCCTCATTCAGAAGTGTATCAGTCAGTCTCTATGTACTTATGTGATTACTTTTGGTCTTCCTGTTGTTAATTTCCAGTTTCATTCTGTTGTGATCTGAGAATATGCAGGGAATTATATCACATCTTTTGAATTTGCTGGTGCTTGCTTTGTGACCCAGCATGTGGTCTATTTTGGAGAATGTTCCATGGGCAGCTGAGAAAAATGTATATTCAGGTGTTGCTGTTTGAAATAATCTGTATGTGTCTATTAGATCCATTTGATCTATAGTTTTCTTTAGGTCTGAACAATCTTTATTCATCTTTTTTCTGGAGGATTGATCTAGTGGCGTGTTGAAGTCTCCAATTATTATTGTGTTTGGGTCTATTTGGGACCTGATGTCCCAAAGACTTTGTTTTATGAATGTGGGTGCGCCCGCATATGGGGCGTAAATGTTTAATATTATTATATCTACTTGTTGGATTGTTCCTTTTATTAGTAAGAAGTGACCCTCTTTGTCTCTCCTGATATGTTTTAGCTTAAAGTCTATTTTGTCAGATATAAGCATTACTACCCCTGCTTGTTTTCGATCTCCGTTTGCATGGTATATCTTCTTCCATCTTTTTACCTTTAGTGTATAAGTATCTTTGGCTAGAAGGTGAGTTTCTTGTAAGCAGCATATAGTTGGGTTATGCTTTTTAATCCACATTGCCAGTCTGTCTTTTAATTGGGGAGTTGAGTCCTTTGACATTCAATGTTATTATTGAGATATGATCTTTGTTTCCTATCATTTTGAATTCTATTTTCTGTTTGCTGTAGTGACAAATCTCCTTGTTTAGTTGCCTACCTGGTGGTGTTCACCTCTCCTGTGGTTCTGAAAATTGCTTGTTTTTCCTTCTTTGTGATTTATTTCTTTTAGGATTTTCTCCAGTGTTGGCTTGGTCCTCAGGAATTCTTTAAATGTTTGTTTATCATGGAACATTTTCATTTCTCCGTCAATTTTAAATGATAACTTTGCTGGATATATCAGTCTTGGTTGGAAGTTGTTTCCTTCCAGGGTCCAGGGTACTTCATACCAATCCCTCCTGGCATTCCTGACTTGGGTTGAGAAGTCTGGAGTGATTTTTATTGTTTTGCCACTGTATGACACCCCTTCTTTTGTTCTTGCTGCTTTTAGGATTCTTTCTTTGGCCTCTACGTTAGACATTTTAATTATTCCGTGGTGTGCGGAGGTCCTTCTTTGGTCCTGTCTTAATGGTGTTCTATATATCTCCTGTTTGTGAATGTCCAAATCCTTTTCTATGTTCGGAAAATTCTCTGAAATTTTTTCTTTGAAGAGGTTTCTTATACCCTTGGTCTGTGCTTCTAAACCTTCTTCAATGCCTTTTATCCTTAGATTAGGACATCTTGTATTGTTCTGTATTCCTTGGATGGCCAGGGTGTGTTATTGTAATATCTTCTGTATATTATTGACTGTGTTTTCAGTTTTGAATGAACTGTCTTCCAGGAGTGATACCCTGTTTTCCATGTCGTGGAGCCTACTAGAGTTAGTTTCTATTGTAGTCTTTAATTCGTTTATTGACTATTTCATTTCATTCAGTGTTTCTTTCTGATTCTTTCTTAGAGCCTTAACTTCCTCCTTCATCTCCTCTATGCTTTCTTTGAGGCCTTTCATCATTCTGAAGATCAAAATTCTGAATTCTCCATCTTGCATTTCCTGTAGGTCCGTATCAGTAATCTCCTTGTTGATGCATTGTGTTTCTTGTTTCCTCTCTGTTCCTCATTCTTCTATTTTCAGTGTTTTCAATTTTGTTTTTCTGTTGCCTCTGCATCATCTTCTTTTCTATGTATAAGACCTCTTGATGGTCCCTGTAGTCCCAATTGGGTCAGTATGCTGCAGGCTGTGGTTCCCTCCTGTCTGGTTGAAGAGGGTGGTATGTGTGGGGTGGGGGGGCAACACAGGTTCCGGAGCTCGGGTGTTGGCACGCGAGGTGCACTTCAAGGCGCAGTGTTGGATGTGGGCTCTGAGGCACGGATGACGGTGCCAGAAGGCACCTGATCTCCGAGGCGCGGGTGCTGGGGGTCGCCCGGATCTCAAGGGATGCACACGTGCTCTGGGTCTTGGGAGGCGTCGCCGGAGGTTGCCTGGTCTCTGATGCGTGACTCTGAGTATCTCCCGCGGGCCCCAGGTGCAGACTCCAGGTATCAGGTGGTGGCGCCTGAGGGTGCACGGGCACTGAGGCACAGCACAGAGAATCGTGCATGAGCCCCAGGGAGGTGCGCTTCAGAGCCTGGATGCCCTCTGGCGGCGCCACCCGAGACCTCCGCTACCTCCGAGCAGGGCACGCTTCAGCACCGCCACCCAAGATCCAGGAGCCCGCGCACCTCCCATATCTTTATGTACAGCACAGCTCTCTCTCCTGAGCTCCAAATCTTGTTCTCTGATTGATAACTACACACCTCAGTGTCATGAGCACCTCAAACTCAGCACTGTTACTTACAGTGGACTAGTATCGAAATGGGAAGCCACGGAGATTTCACTGGGTTCTTCCTATCCTTCTGCTAGCTTTAGTCAAGAATCTGGTTAAAGCTGAATGGCTGACGATGGATCTGCTTTGATTTAAGTACTTTGCTCCTTCCTCTGCATTTTGAACATTTATGACCCTCTTTATAGGGCTCAGGTTTCCTTGAAGAGGAAATCTGCAAAACTTAGAATATTTGATATTTGAATATAAGATATTGGAAAGTGTACTCTGTGAAATAAGATGGAATGGGGGTACCCAGGAGTCTAGAATGCCTGGCAAGTCTTCTATAACTATTGGGGGTATAGATCATGGAAATCTAAAGGAACCCCTGACAGCCAGCCTCCTTTCCTGTGGCCTCATTTATTTATTTTGAGGATAAAAATGGGATGTGAATTGTTGTTATGATAGAGGGGACAGATGTGGGATGGAGTGGTTGTTGAAAACTCTGCATAAATTTTCTGCCTTCAGTAATACATAAATTGGAATCCACCCAATTCCTGTAATTCTAGACATCCTGATGAAAACAAAGCAAAAACAAAGACTCCAAAAGTCAGAGGGGTGTCTGTCTTCCCTTTGTTACCCAGGACAAAAGGGACCCATAGTCTGGAGAGATTTGCCCTGGTATAGGTATTTAAACATGTCCAAAATGGAACTCAACACTTCTCTCTACGCCCCAATCACTCTCCTAGGTTCTTTTCCGGTTTAGTGACATTACTGTGTCCACAAGAAACCACATAAAAGATCTGAGCATTGCCTGTGTCTCTCCCACCCTACCCTGTTCCCCATATTCAGCCATTCATCCAGCTCCACCGATTCTACCTCTATTATGTTATCCTCAGACCTTATTATTTCTAGCTGCCACTGCAATAGTTCAGTCCTTCCTTAGTAGATCTTCCACTCTGCCACCAGAGTTATGTCTCTTGTACACCTTCCTGTACATAGCCTTCTACTCAGAGCTCTCCAGTGCTCCCGCTGCACACTACGTGGAGTCTGGACCACCTTGCAAGGCACCCAAGGCCACTCACACTCTGCCCTCCACCTCCTCCCAGCCTCATCTCCCTCGCCACCCCTTTACTCTCAGGCATGCTCTGACACTACCGAATCAATGGTGGATCCCCGATGATAACGCTCTCTCATGCCTCCATGCCTTCCCTCCTGTGTCTTCTTCCCCTAAGAATGACCTCTGCATCATGTCAAACACATCAACTAAAGCTCTCAGTGGCTCTTCTAAAGCTGACAAGCCCTGCCTACTCCAGCACAGAGAGAACAGACACAGCTGCTGGCTCTCCAACTGGTCCATGTTGCCATTATGCCCACTGCCTCACTCAAACACACTTCGTTATGTCCTCAAATTAACAGTCACTAAGATGTACTGACTGCTTACCATGTGCCAGGCACTATGTCCAGCAGTTTATAGGCATTGTCTTGTCTTATTTAATCCTTACAACATCAGGCAATATTATAATCACTCTTTTAAAGAGAAGGAAATGGAGGCACAATAGATGTTGCAAGTGGACATTCCAAGGGACCTGGTGTAATCTTCAAGGTTTGGTCTTTGATGTTGTCTCCACCCAGTAATGGTTAATCCCTCCTTCTTCCAAGCTTGTCACATGCCTGCCTCACTGACCCTCTTTAATTTGTGACAATTGTTGATTTCTGTGTTTGATTAACTTTTATGATGCTTTGTCTAAAATTTCTATAAAAATAAGGCCCTGGCTACAGAAGGACGGGAGAATTTGTCATCTCTATCTCCTCCCCAACCCCCCAGATTATTAAATGTAATTATTCTGCAAATTATTGTCATGTTGTTATCGTGCGAGAAAGACTAGTGTCAGGGATCTGCCTTAGAGTGGTGACCTTCTGTGGCAGGAACCACAGAACGATTTTTAGGAAGCTGCAGGGAGCAGCGACCTTCTGTGGCAGGAACCACAGAATAATTATTAGGGAGCTGCATGAAGCAGCACCCTCTGTGGTGGGACTACGGAGAAAGTAGCGTCCTCCAGAGCACCCGATAAATAGAGGTTAAGTAACTTGCCCAAGGTCCCTTGCCAGGATGTGAACTCATGCTCTGAACTCATGTTTTCAAGTAACTTTTAGCCATTCAGTGTTACTTTTCTTGTTGTTTTGTCACTAGACCGTCCCTTGACACAGACCTGTGCCTTTCAGTTCAGTACCCTCAGAACTCAGCATAGTGCCTGATACACAGTTGGCAGTGAATAAGTATTTGTTGAGTGAATGAATAGTCTATTTATGAAATTATCTGTTTTTAATGGGCTAAACTTTCTCTTATCTTGTTGGCACACTCTCAGAATTCTAGGATGGAATGTACTTCCCTTCAGATTGTTTGAATCAGTGTTTACATTCCATATGTTTCTTCCTGAAAGACACATACTGTTGCTGCCTACTACATTCTTTTAGGAATAAAGAATGAACCCTTACACTTGAAAATGTGCATTATCTCAATTAACACAGCCTCTTTCTAAAGTTATTGATAATGCTATCTAATATTATTGAAAACTTGACCTTCCCAGTGACCTTCCCTTTTGTGCTGTAGTTGACAATTAAAATTCTACAAAAACAATTTACTTTTTCTCCTTGGTTATTTTTGTTCATTCCTACTTACTTTTTAGTATGAATTTTGGAATCCCATTTATTTTTTAAATGTATCAACCTTTCTGACCTACAAGTCTGAAGAAAAGCAGGTTTTGGCCGGGCGTGGTGGCTCACGCTTGTAATCCCAGTACTTTGGGAGGCGGAGACCGGAGGATCCGGGTTCGCGGCCAGCCTCAGCTCGCTCTCTCTCTCTCTCTCCCTGTCTCTCTCTCTCTCTCTCTCTCTCTCTCTACTTAGTGAAGCCCTCTGCAACTTTGTGAGACCTGGTTTAAAATAAAATATAAAATAAAGTATAAAAAAATAGGGCCAGGGGTGTAGCGCAGAGATAGAATGCCCCTGTGTTCGATCCTCAGTACCGCAAAAAAAAAAAAAAGAAAAGAAAAGAAAAGTGGGTTTTGTTCAACACATGGAATGGATTCCTCTATCTGTGATGTTTATGCTCAGAGAGAAGGTTGCACCTACATTATCTGAGAAGAGTGGCTAGTCCTGAGACTGCTCACCTCCCACCTGATGGGGGCTGAAAGGAGAGTTGTGCCATCAAAGATTCTTTTTGAGGGAGGTAGCAGGCTCCCATTGGTCACTTCTGTTTGTACTGTTTTCAGGAGGCCCTTTGCTGGAAACAGGAAGCAGGATCTGCAGCCTCTGCGAGGAGAAACCACCATCACTAGTGGCGGGAGCAGCATCACAGCTGACCCCTGGCTGCAGAGGACTCGGGAGGGGCAGCTCCATGTGAGAAGCCGCAATCGGGCTGGCTTCATAGGCGCCTTTTGAAGATTCAAGGCAAATTCATTTGTCTCCGAGTTACCCTGCTTCCTTTTAACTCTCATCCTTCCTAGTGCTTGGATCCCAAGAGATTTCATGTGTTTCCTGCTTTAGCGGCATTGCTACGCTGGAACTCAGGCTCTGTGCGTGTGTGTGTGTGTGTTCTATGCAGATGGGTGGTCTCCCTGAGTGTATCATCGGATTAAGACACAGCTGTAATTACTCCCACTCCAGCTCAGAGCATAGCTGAGAAAATGTGGAATTTAAAGAAGCCTGAAGTGCTTGGTTGAGAGGGAGGAGGTGGAGCCGGATCCGTTCATTCACTCACTAATTCACTGACCACACTCCGCGCACCTCCTATGAACTAGACATTATGTGAGGCATCCTAAAGATGAGATGGTCCAGCCTGCACCCTCAGGAGGCTTACAGCTCTAAAGAGAGGCAGGTGTCGAGGAAATATTAAAATATAACGAGTCGATTGTTTCAGGGGGAACATATAGAAAGTACAGTGGAAACACAGAGAAGGAGATCCTAAACCTGCACAAAATTTCTAGGAAAACATCCCATGGCTGAAACTGAAGGGATAAGAATTTGCTGGGGGTGGGGGACAAGTAAGAGAGAGGGTGTTTGTGACACAGGGAACGACTTGCAGAGATGGGAAAGCAGAAAGAGCACAGCATGTGTGAGGAGCTAAAGGAGAGTGAGCTCTGTCTCTGGAGCTGAAGGTGAGTCAGCTGGAAGTGAGTCTGCAGAGATGAGCAGGGGCCCCGGAAGAGCTTGGTCCACCAGACTACACTGCTTAGCCTTTACGCCGTAAGCAGTGTGCAGTGCCTGCTAGACTCTGAGCCAGGGGACAATAGGCTCAGAGTCACATGCTGGAAGATCACACTGCAGCAGAGCAGAGACTAGATTAGAGGATACTGGTACTTAAGACCTGAGCTTTAGTGAGAACAATAGCATTTGACCTAAGACAGTGGCGGTGGGAATTGGAAGGAGGCAGGGGCAGATAAAAGAGATAGACTATACCAAAGATTGTTACAGTTCTCATATTGGATTCTTTCTATTTTAGTATATTATTTATTCATGCTTTTGGGGAGGGTTGGCTAAAGATATCAGAAACTAGATAGACTTATGATATATAATTAAATTAACATAGATGAAACCTGGGAGTTGTGGTGCACGCCTTTAATCCCAGTACTTAGGAGGCTAAGACAGGAAGATCTCAGGTTCAAGGCTAGCCTCAGCAACTTAGCAAGGTTCTCAGCAACTTAGTAAGACCCTGTTTCCAAATTAAAAATAAACATCTAGAGAATGTCACCATGTGATTTATATTTTCTTAAAGACTGCATCAATAACATAAAACAATCACTTAAAATTATTTAGATTAAGAAGTGATTTTCTGATAACTATGGACTGCATGATGAATGTTTATTATAAAAAATCATGCCAAAAATATTAAAAGGCATTAATAGCTATGTTTTAGTCAGCATTTTCACCACCATGACCAAAATACCCAACAAGCACAACTTAGAGACGGAAAGGTTTATTTAGCTCACAGTTCAAAGGTTATGGAGGTTTTAGTCCCTGATCAGTCGGCTCCCAACAAGAACTGTGGAGACAGGCTTCAGGGCATGATGGTGCGAAGCAGAGAGAAAGGGGAAGGGGGCCAGGGACACAATCCCCAAGGCCACACCCCCAGAGACCCACCTCCAGCCTTGTCCTCCCTCCAAACCTGCTTGTGTTGCTTAACACATGAGCTTTGGATGACTTGTGTGTGTGTGGTACTGGGGATTGAACCCAATGGCACTCTAACACTAAGCTACATTGCCCACCTCCAGCCCCATTTTATTTTCTATTTTGAAACAGGGTCTCATTAAGTTGTGTAGGGCGCTGCTACATTACCCACGTGCTGGCCTCCAACCTGTGATCCTCGTGTCTCATCCTCCCAAGTACTGGGATTATAGGTGAGCACTGCTGTGCCTAGCTGGGGATATTTTAAATCCAAACTAGTAGAAGCTATTTCAAGGTGCTTTAACTCTTGCCATTGTCATGGGTGATTATGTGCTCAGCGTCTACCTACCTGGGCACATGGAAGAATGGAAGGAGGAGCATTCCAGGCACAAGACATAACAGGTATGAAGGTCCTGAGGTAGGAAAGAATTTGGTTTGAGGAGCTAAAAGAAGGCAGAGGTGCTGGAGGGATGGAATGACAGGAGTAGGGACATGAGTTAATAGGAGAGGGTAGGCAGGGGTCTGTCCAATTAATGGGAAATGTTATTTCAAATATTGGTCTTTTCCCATTTTTATGCCTCTGTTTTATTAGACACAGTTGGTTATTCCCACCATACTCCAAGTTGAACTACACCCCCTGGGTTCTCTTACCACCTTTTTAACCTTCTTTCTTTAGTCTCTTTCCTGGGTTCCTCTTCTTCCCACTCCTTAATACTGGTATTCTGCCAGGTTTCTCCTGGGTATCCATCTCTCCTCACTCCTGAAGTCTCTCTGAGGATCCTGTCCACAGTCACACCTCTGTGCTAATGACCCCACAACCATCTGCAGCTCCAGTCACTCATCTCTCTCCCAAGCCTTTGGCCTGAATATTCCAGATTCTCAGTCTGATAAAACTGAAATAATCTTTCCCTCAAAACCTGTCACTTTTCTTACCTAACCTTTTTGAAGTAGGATCTGTATCTACCCAAAGCCATATTTTTAAAAAATTATTATCTTCCCACCCCATCCTCAGATACTCATTTGCTACAACTAATGAATCCCCAAGTTCTTTCAGTTTTACCTACTAAATAATCTTCAATAAGTTCTTTCCACGCTAGTTCTAGCCTCTGACCTAGATCAAGAACTCCTCATCTCTTTCTTTAGCTACTAAAATACCCTGATTGGTCTCCTGGCTCCAGTCTTTCTCTCCTCCAGTCTACTTCCCTCTTCACCCCAGAGAACAACCCAAATAATCTACCGAAAACAGGAAGCTGACTAAAGCACCCCTTCCATCTATGGGTTCCAGTCCAATCTCCTTGGCAAAGCATGAAATTTCCTCAGTGCCATATCCTTTTCAAAGTACATTCTAGCAGGACTGAGCTGCATAGAGCTCCCTGATCTAGCACACACTGTGTGCTTCTGAGTTGGGCAGCTGAGTTAAGAGATCCCTTCCTCTGTTTACCTCCATCACTACACTGCCATACGGCATCTACATCACCTATACCTGCCCTTTAAAACTGAGCTGTTGTCAAATGCAGAGACTAGCACGTGTTCCTTCATTCAGTGAGGAATTATCAAGGGCCTGCTACTTGCTAGGGTTCTGGGGAAAGGGCCATGAACAAAACAAAGCCCCAGTCCCCACGGATCTCACATTCATGAGGGGACTCCAAGAAGTTGCCTACATACCAGGCACTCTCAATCTAGGACTTGTAATGAAAATTTTTGAAGTCTGTGCAAATGAAAGAGTTTTCTTAAACCACTGTCTAAGCACACCGTCTGGAATTTGCTCTGACTCACTTTTCCTCTAAACAACAAATATGGCGGTGACTAAGGCAACTTTGCAACGGATTGAACTGCCCTAATTGTGGATCCTGTGGTCTTTAGAAAATCATAATTATCTTCACCAGTAGAACACATTTCCCCATATACGTGGAGATATAACCTCATGTTCAAATAATCCTGGGAGTAGGAAAGGAATGAATCACGCCCCCTTTGATGAGGCATTTTGAAAGGCTATGGAAGATTAAAGGTGTCTAGAGGTACCTGGCCCTGCCTGCCTCGCAAACATCATCTCTTTCCACTCTCATGATCAAGCCACACCCGACTGTGTGGATTTTTTTTTTTTTTCGCAGAACTGGGGATGGAACCCAGGGGCATTCTATCTCCAAGCTACACCCCCAGTCCTATTTTTTTGTTGTTCTTTATTTTGAAACAGGGTTTCACTAAGTTGCGGAGGCCTCACTAAGTAGCTGACGCTGGCCACGAACACGGATCCTCTGGTCTGAGTCTCCCAAATACTGGGATTACAAGCGTGTGCCACCACGCCCGGCTGTGTGGATTTCTTGATGCCACTACACTTTTAAACCTGCGTCCCTTTGAGCGCACTGTTTCTTTGACTCACTGCATGTCCCTTCCCCTTCTCTTGGAAAATAAGGTCTTCCTCGACCCTCTGAGCCAGGTGAGTTTTCCCTTCTCTTGGTTACCTACACCCATCACACTTTATAAACATTTGTCCCACTAGAATGTAGATGCTAGGAGGAAGGCCCTGCCTGGTTTGTTCATTCTGGCATCCCCATCACCAAGCACAATAAAGTCAGGATAAATAACTGTTAACTAAATTGAGTAGTGTGGTTCTAACTTAAAACTCACTCGGAGGAATTTGAGAAAGAGCCGGGAGTGGTGGAGTACCCCTGTAATCCCAGTACTTATGAGGCTGAGACAGGAGGATCACACATTCAATGTCAGCCTCAGCAACTTAGTGAGACTCTCAGCAACTTAGCAAGACCTGCTTCAAAATAAAAAATAAAATAGGGCTGGTAATGTAGCTCAGAGGTAAAATGCCCCTGGATTCAATCCCCAGTACCACAAGAGAAGGAAGAGGAGGAGAAGGAAGAGGAGAATTAAGAAGGAACAGTTATTAGAAAACATAAGAACATTTACCCCCAAAGGCACAAAACTAGTCAGACTTGATCTCTGGTGAATATCTGGAACAATCCAGAATTTAAATTCTGAATGTTAAGTCTGAAGTCAAATTTGCACCTCATTAGACCTACAGTCCAGGCTGGTGTTCAGCTGCCTGAGTTGACATCTGGGCTGACTCATTTTAATTTGACTGTTTGAGGTTAGCTTCCACAGCTGTTGCAGCCCTGTTATTGTCAATCATTGCCTTTCAGATTAGAGTTTAACTGACTCAGAGCAAGAAAAAAACAATCTTCAGAAGACTTATTTTTCAATCATTTAGGAGAAAACAACTAGCATTGTTACTTACCTTTTAGATGTTTATTTACATCTCTCTCAAATTATGTATATTCTTCAGAAGAAAATAAAAACTAGAGAATGGAACTTGAAGCTACATTACTAAGTTTTTAATTTGAATTCAGTAGATAATACTTTAATATGTGCTCTTTGGAAATAAAAACTGGAGTTTTTCCCCCATATGCTAAAAAACTGACCTATAAAGCCGGGCGTGGTGGTGCATGCTTGTAATCCCAGTACTTGGGAGGCTGAGACAGGAGGATCCAGGTTCGCAGCCAGCCTCAGCTACTTAGTGAGGCCCTCCGCAATTTAGTGAGACCCTGTTTCAAAATAAAGAATAAAAAATAGGGCTGGGGTGTAGTCCGGAGGTAGAATGCCCCTGAGTTCAATCCCCAGTACCACAAAAACAAACAAACAAACAAAAAAACTGACCAATAACATTAAGAATCCACTCCATTCCCTATGCAAACATTCACTGGGCACCTTGGGCTTGTGATAGTGCTGTGGTGGAAATAAATGTTGCTGTTTTATTATATGCTTTGATCCTCTACTTCAGACAACAGCTGGGCACCCTGCTCATATGTGTCAGGGAACGGTTCCTACAGAAGAACACAAGAGAAAGAATCCTGGGCGTTTAGCTTCAAAAGCCTAAGTCCTAAAAGACTTGGGGCATAACATTTTTAAAAGCCATATAAGCATTTTTTCCACCCCTAGATTAGATCAAGAGTCTATGCCAAGAGAAAATGAGAGAAGCAACGATGAGAAGAGAGGAGAGAAGGAACAGGGAAAAGGAGAGGGAAAGAAGAGAGAAGAGGGAAGAGAGGAGAGAGGAGGAGAGGAGAGGAGGGGGCAGCCAGGGGAAGCAAAAGCATGAGATGCTGAGGGATTCCCCATACACAGCCTGTTCTAGACCTTTCCAGATCTGCTCAGCTGGAGAGAAAGTTGGAACCTCTGGATAGGCTTGGGGATCTAAGAATAAATGGAAACCCATTCCACCTTTTCCTGGTAGGGTTGAAAAAAAGCAATGAGACATCAGAGCTTTTCTGTGCTCATTATATTATCAGTTAAAATCCAATGAGGGACCTGGGCGTGGTGGCACATGCCTGTTATCCTAATATTTGGAAAGCTGAGACAGGAGGATTGCAGGTTCGAGGCCAGCATTCAGTAAATTAGCAAGATCCTGTTTCAAAATTAAAAAAAAGAGCTGGGAGTGTAGCTCAGAGATAGAATGCTCCTGGGTTCAATCCTAGTACCACACATGCAAAAAAAAAAAAAAAAAATCCAATGAGGAAAACAGACACAACTCTGAGTATTCCAAACTGAGAGAATTGGCTACATTGGTGGTAGAGAAACTGATGAGCTAAATGGGCAAATGGCACAACATAGAGAGTCACAGCAGTAGGAAGCCACTACTGTCCCTGCACTGGAGGGACAATGGGAAGAGCTGGTAGTGTTGAAGCCTGGGGGCTAAAGTCACCCAGGGCAGCGGAAACCACAGTAGGCCTGCTTAGAGACAGGAGAACACCAAGGTAATGCAGCTAGAGATAGTGTGGCCAAAGGAGGAGGAGGAGGCCAGCCTCTCCCTTCCATAGAGCCTCTAGTCACTCACCAATGCCTCGCCAGCACCTCACTCAGTGTGGCATCTAGCTGATGTGGATGAGCCATTCTGCAGCAGAGCAAGGGGATACAGGGTCTGTGGGCAGCACATCCGTGATGTGGGAGCAGGATGTTTGCAGAAGTTGTATAGGACACTGGACCTAAGACAGCCTCCCAGGGTCACCATGCTCCAACAAGACTCAGAGACCTGATGAGGCAGACATGACAAGGGAGCCTGAAGACTAAAGGGGCCTGGGAGCTGGGATGAGGAAGACACATCAGGAATCCACCTAGATGGGAAACTGAAGACCAGAGGGGCCATCAGACATGTCAGTGAATTCCAGCCTGGACAGAAGACAATGCTGAGAATACCAGACACTGGCCCCACCATGATGAGGTGACGACATATGACTGCTCCCTAGCCCAACTTCCATTTCACACTTGAGTGACACTCCAAGGAAAGGGAGAGGAGACTATGGAGCAGAATGGAGACTGAATATAAGTGTACTCAGTTAAAGAAAGAAAAGAACCTAGAGCAATGAACAGACATGGCCTTCCTCTAAAAGAGCCCACTGAATGTTGGGGAAGAATGTCTGTCATGCCATGAGAAACACAAACAGGTCATGTCAAAGGATGCACTGGGCCTGGAGATGCATGGAAAGAAGGTCCAATACTTGCTCACAAGTAGGCTTCTCACACAAGACCTCACAGACAGGAAAGACTTGGTCTCAGTGTTCGGGGATGAATAGGAATTTAGTGAGCAGATGGAGGAGGATTCCTCACCTCTGTTGTTTTCCTATATCCCTCCCAAGGCACTGACTGTCAGCAGGAGGCTGTACACTCCTTATCTAACTACAGTCCATTAAAGTCTTTCAGAAACATGGCTAATCTCTCAGGATTTACCCTCCTTTGGGTTTTTAAATGAAGCAGTGCTAGAGTGGTAGGCTGGGTGTAGCCTGAATTTCAACTCTGATGAGCAGCTGGTAGGAAATGAACTCCTTAAAATGTATGGGGACTTGAGGGGGCCATTTCTAGACTTCAATGTTGAGCTCAAGACTGAGATCTCAAGGCACTCAGGTAGTTTATAGAATGTGCAATCCATAGGAAGAATATACTAATGCCATCTAAAATATATTATCTCCACACTGACCAAGATTTTATGATGAAACAAATTTCAGGTAATCATGTAATTCTCTGATCTGTCAGGACTATCCTCAAAATACTGGGTTTTTGATATTTGTTTTAAACAGGGAAACAAGACTTGATTTACAAATAACCTCATCTATCATCACTATTCTAGAAACAATATTCCTAAATTTTCCATTTATAATCTGATCATTTAATAAATAAAACTAATTGTCATTTTCTCCATTGTTTACAAAACAGAAAATGGATATATAATAGAAAAATAAAAGTCATTGAATTGTTTTGATTTTTTTTTTTTACCTCATTGGAGATGCCTGTTCCAGAGAGATCTAATGATACCAAGGAAAAGATGTTTACAATATATTCAACTCCTAGGTCAGTCAACTGTTCACAATTTCGTAAACTCAGGTAGTTCAAATTACGGCAGCTGAAAGAAAGCAGAATGAAGGATTCATTTTAGCTTTCAATCACATCATCATGATCAATTTCTTTGTGTTAAAACTATCTGGGTAAAACAAATAGTATTGAAACAAGAGTTTCCCTTTTCTCAACATAAATGTTAGACTAAAAGTAGAAAATTTGATATTATAAAGTTGAGTGAAAGGAGGTTAGGTTATTACATAAAACTTGTTTCATATTGCAATTTCTACAAGCAAAAAAAAAAGTATCACAGACATACAAAACATTAAGTACCACAATGAATAACCACTAAAAGTGCAGGATTAAATTCCTCACTTATCCCTTATGTAAACATTTGCTGCAGGTGTGGATTTGACCCTTTCTGAACACAAGGCCTCTAACAAGTAAGGACAGTTAAGAGTACATGAACCAGCCACAACACCCCTTGAGAGATGCTGGAGGAAAGATTTACAGAGATAATATCTTTGAAAAGTACAGAGAAGTCACACATATCTAGATATTTCTTTTCATCAATCACTCCATTTCAAACTTCCTCTTAGGTGAAGGTAATAAGAAACATCTCAGATCTAATCAAAAGATCAGTTCAATCTATGACTTGATCTTTGATTTGGTTTCACTGAAGACTGGACCAGCTTCTAGGCATCCTTGATGTTCTCCAAATGAGTGGGAGTCTTTGTTTTTAGGTCTATCTCATTACTGATGCTGTGACATAGAATATTGTTTTATCTTACCGTTCTAATAGTTTCATAGCAGAGGCATCACTCAGGTGCATACAGTTACTTAAATTAAGCTCTCTTATCCTTATGCCAGCAGGACCATCAAGAAGTTGCCTTAGTCCTGTATCACCAATCCTGTAGAAAAGAGTAAGAGAAGCTTCACATATGATTTTATATATAAATACATACAATGATGGTATTAAAGTAAATGTTTCTATACCAAATATATTTCCAAAATAGCAAATAATATCTGCATACTAGTACTTTGTTGACATTTTTAAAACCAAATGTGATTATGTAGCTTTTACTGTAATAGAAATGTATAAATGATAATAATGGGAGTAGTATTAATAAAAATATTATTTGTATTCTTCTTAGGTGGCATAATTATTAATACCACAGAGAGCTGGGCGTGGTGGCACACGCTTGTAATCCCAGTACTTGGGAGGCTGAGACTGGAGGATCCGGGTTCACAGCCAGCCTCAGCTACTTAGTGAGGCCCTCCGCAACTTACTGAGACCCTGTTTCACAATAACGAATAAAAAATAGGGCTGGGGGTGCAGCTCAGAAGTAGAATGCCCCTGGGTTCAATCCCCGGTACTGCAAAAAAAAAAACACAAAAAACAAACAAACAAACAAAAAACAGAGAGTCTCTTTCTCCCTAGTTAAAATGTGATAAGATCTGCTGGGCAAGGTAGTACATACCCGGAATCCCAGTACTTGGGAGGCCGAGACAGAGAGATCACAGGTTTGAGGCCAGCTTCAGCAGCTTAATGAAAGCCTGTTTCAAAATAAATAAATAAATAGGGCTGGGGTGTATCTCAGAGATAGAATGCCCCTGGGTTCAATCCTCAGTATATATATATAGATATAGATATATATCAATTATATATATCAAATATATATATTGTTTAACCTGATATATATACATATAAATATATGTATACATATATAAATATATACATATATAAATATATATACATATATAAATATATATATATATATGTAAAACAATCCCTGATATGATTCCTGCAAGAGAAACAAATTTAGGAAAGGGAGGACCAAGACTTACAAACTACTGCCATAATCCTGGAGAATTTCCACTAAATACAAAGTCAATTCAGCTGGATTAGAAAAACAACAGGTGACCTATGGATTCTTTTCTTCTGAAACAAAGAAAATTTGAGGCTAGAAGACCTTGACTCAGTGTTCCCACACTGTCCTAATGAGAAACACCTCTGGGTGTCAGCACCACATCCCACCATGTTGGACCTGCTTCATAAATGGATGGAGATGTTTGGCCCATCTGCTCCCTGTCTTCCATTGAGACTTTTATTTCTAATTCCATTTGGAGACCACAAATTCCTCCTAAAAAGCATTTCAGCAAATAAAGCAGGAGAGGGGATTGAACATCTCAGAGGCATTTTCACATTACAAGCCTACAGGTGGGTGTAGAGTGTGGACAGCACAGCACTGGGAGTGTACAGGTGATTGCTGACACCTTTGACACCCTCCACTTGATCAGATTTGCAAAGAACTGGGCAGTAAAGGCAGAGGTGATCTCCTGCTGGGCTGGACGGGATGCATTAGGGAATGCTGCAGTGCCCATCAGCACACCTTCCACCTGCAGTGTGAGAGGTGGACAGTGCCAGCTTGTGGGCAGCAGTTAAGGGCCCAGTGCAGGGCAAGGCTGGGAAATGGCGGGGACAGGGAGAAGTACAAAAGCAACCCATCAGCTCATCTCATCTACTGGTGTAGGGCTAGGATGTTCACTAAGAGATGTTTTCACTCAAAAGAAAACAAAATACAGCACAGGATTTGTAAGACTAAGAAAACATACCTCTGGAAAATATTTAAAAAAGAAAACAGAGCCGGCGTGGTGGCACACACTTGTAATCCCAGTATTTGGGAGGCTGAGACAGGAGGATCACAGGTTTCGCAGCCAGCCTCAGCTACTTGGTGAGGCCCTCTGCAACATAGTGAGACCCTGTTTCAAAATTAAAAAAATAAAATAAAATAGGGCTGGGGATGCAGCTCAGGTGTAAAATGCACCTGTGTTCAATCTCCAGCACCAAAAGAGGAAGGAAGGAAGAAAAGAAGGAAGGAAGGAAGGAAGGAAGGAAGGAAGGAAGGAGAGAAGAAAAACACTTGAACATTTTGAACAGTGAGAGAGACCAATAGGAATTAATAAGAAGAGAACTGGTTAAAACACAAATAGTCTAAGGTGCATTCTGAGATGAAAATGTGGATGCCTGAGATAAGAACAGACAGCAAGGAAACTAAAAAGACAATGATAAGAGTAATAACCTCATTGAAGGCATTAAAACCAAGATCAACCCTTTAGAAAATTAGAAAGTACAGGGTATATTTGAAAAGTTTCTTTGGAATGCTAAAGATAAGGATGAAAAATTTAAAATAAACAAGACAGAAAGTACAGAATTAAGATTCAACCTTTAAATAAAGAAGATTCTTGAGAAAAATATAAGAACAAATAAAAACAAATTAATAATTAGAGATCTATAAAAGGTTTTCAAATAGCAAAATGTAATTGATACACTGAAAAGAAAAAAAGGAAAAAAGCACAAATAGCAGGACACATAGAAGGGGCAAAAGGAAGCCAAATGTATCAGTGTATAATAATTACAAATAAAAATAGTTGAAAATATTCCTGATTAAAAGACAGAGGTTCTAAAACTGGTTTAACAAAATCTAAACTATACGTAATCTATAAGAAACACATTTAAAATAAAATGACAATGAAAACAAAAGGAAATTGCAAAGAGGTATTAGCCAAATGTAAATAAAATTAATATGACTCATACTACTATGGTAGTAAAATGGTAATTAAATTATCAACAGTGTAATTCTATATTGATTAAAACTACCACCCCCAATTAGGGTAATTTTATCAGGCTTATACTCTTGGGATCACATTTTTTCCTCCCTTGAAATGGTTGCTTTACAACCAGGGCATCCATAATTTTATTCAGCTCCTCCAGTCATTCTGATGCTCTGGGACTTTTACTTTTAAATCATATACCATATGTATTTAAAAAAAAACTGAACCCAGGGGCGTTCTACCTCTAAGCTACATCCCCAGCCCTTTTTATTTTTTATTTTGTAACAGGTTCTCACTAAGTTGCTGAGGCTAGCCTTGAACTTGCAATCCTTCTGTCTCAGCCTCCCACGTACTGAGATTATAGACATGTGCCATCACACCAGGCTTACTATATGTATTTTTAATTATATTTTTATTATGAATTCCTAAGTTAATTGCATTGTAGTGAGAAAATACAGTTTTTTTATATCAATGGTCTTTGAAAGTTTTTGGAACTTGCTATAAAACTTCACATGTGGTCCATTTGGCCATTTGGGGGGTACTGGGGATTGAACCGAGGGGCATTGTACTTCCAAGCTAAAGCCTAGCTCTTTTTATTTTGAAAGAAGGTCTTGCTAAGCCATTGAGGGTCTTGCTAAATTGCTGAAGTTGGTCTCGAACCCACTGTCCTTCTGTCTCAGCTTCCCAAGTACTGGGATTACAGGCATGCACTACCATGCCCAGCACACATGGTCCATTTTTTAAAGCATTAATGTGTGTGTGAGGAACTTGTCTGTTCTTTTACTCTCCAACTTAGTGTTTTAAGTGTACCTCTTATAGAAGGATTTAAATGTGAAACCCTGATATTAAACATTTTCTATTTTTTCACCCTGTGTTATCCACTCATGTTTTTCATCATTTTCTTCTTCATTTCTTCAGTTATCTTCCAGCTCCATACTTTTCTCCTTTGTGAATTTTAATCTGCTGATTTGCAATTCATTGAGTTTATTTCAATACCTATATTTCTTATTTCTGAAAGGTTTTTTCAAATCTAATTATTTTATCATATTTTGTTGCTTGATCATATTTCTGATTCCATTATTTATTTCTTCAAATATTTCATATGTAGTAACAATATTCTATATCTGAAAATTCCCATATGTGAATTATCTGAAGGTCAAATTTACTTGACTATTTCTGGCAACTATTTCTCACAGTGACTCATGTCTTTGTGCACTGGAGGATCTTTTATTGTGAGCATTTATTCATGTGATCCTAATGTCTAGCCGGAAAATGTTTGTGCTAACTTCCTTCAGGAGCCTGAGTGCTACCCACCTGAGACCACTGCTCAACTTGAAGAAGTTTGAGACCCTGTAGAAGTCTCTGGCTCTGCTTCCTATTTTTATCTTGCTCAAGGCTGATTTTCTCAATGGTAAAGCTGATATGAACATTTATGCTCAGAGCAGTTTTTATGTGTGCTTGCTTTCACGAGTCATCTCAGAGTCTATTTGCACTCAGAGGGTGGTGCAGAATCAGGGGATTTGAGGATATTGGAGATTTCTCTTAATCTTTGTGGGTTCAGCAATGTATTGAAAGTATATTTCCTTAAGGATCTAAATCAATCGTGGCAAAAAGTGCTCTGAATTTTCTTGCCAACTATACTTCTGAAAGCGAAAATCTTCCATTTAATTTAAAATTAATTAATCTGCAGAATTCTGAGTGAAATACAAAACTGAAATTCCATTTTATTTCACATATTTGTAGACAGGATTAGCTATCTAATAGATACCTAATCAACTCAAACTTCATGGCTTGAGTGGCAAACATTTATTCCTGTAATTCCCAGCATTTGGATCTTGGGAACTGGATGAACTAGCTGGGTGGTCTAGCTCAGGGTCTCTCATGATGCCAGCTGAGGCTTCAATTATCCGAAGGCTGGACCAAGGCTAGACCCTCCAGGGTCTGCTTCCAAGGTCACTCACGTGGCTGTTGGCTGGAGGCTTCAGTTCTTCATTGACTATTGGCTGGAGGCCTCATTTCCTAACCCAGGTTTC
Source organism: Glis glis (assembly GCA_004027185.1). Classification (NCBI taxonomy): domain Eukaryota; kingdom Metazoa; phylum Chordata; class Mammalia; order Rodentia; family Gliridae; genus Glis; species Glis glis. Next base: position 24,095 of record PVJS01013044.1, read on the forward strand.
TCCCATTCCAAATCCTTAAGTCTACCCCAACCTCCTGTCAGCCCTTATGCCTCCCCATTTTAATAATAGGGAAAATGGGTTAAGATTTTATGTAGCTTAGATTATTGCTTGGACTTGTCTTATGTGTTTCCAAATATGAGCTAACTTCATTGTTGATCGAATGTTGCTTTATTATCCTCTGACCCTATAAGATTATAAGAAACCTATGTAGGTGAGCAGCTGAGATATCCACTAAAGAAGTTTCAGCAAGAATTTGATCCTCACTCACCTGGAAATACCAAAAATAGCAGCCCAATACTATGGCCCAGCTGAAGAAAGGTTTCAGTAAGAACTTAGGATCGACTGTCCATTTGTCTGAAAATCCATGCAGAGGAGAAATCTAACCAGTACCAAAGAGGAAATCTTATAGTTAGATTGGTTCCTCATAAGCAAGTCAGAAAGTCCATTTGTAAAATGAACCTGTTAAATGAACTAGCTGTGGGAACCCTCACTAGGAAAGGTATGCTTAATCTTAAAAGGGTCCATGATTCCTCATATCCTGAACTCCCTGACAACTTCCCCACAGCCCCACACAATTAGTCTGGGTCACGTGTCCCTTCTTTGGGGCACTTCCTTTCACATTAACATGTAGCCTTCAAACATCCATGTTTACCCCACTGACCAGTGAGATCTTTGATGAGAGAGCCTGGCACATCCTTGACGGTGAGTATTTCTTGAATATACAATGCCTTCTTACCTTATACAATTGGCCAAATTCAACACAGTCAACTGCTTCAAAGGCGAAAGTGACCTTAGGCTGCCATCTGTTATGCCCTTGCAGTCCACCATGTAAATGTGATTGATATTTGGATAATTCTTATCTATATGTTTGAAGCATGCATCAGTAATCCTTTTATTTCCTGTTGCAATGAAGAAGAAAAGTATCGTACATATAATGCCGCAAGAGTAAAAGTAAAAAAAAGACTGAACCACATTTTTGATATCACAGACCTTCAAATCGGATCTTTTTGAGGTTACAAGTAGAAAGAGCTTTGAAAGCAAAATCGGAGATATGTGGTGAACCAATGAAAACCACTGATGTAATACGAGAGCACTTCTCAACTAAAGCCTTGGAGAAAAAGAATATGATTAACCATACTGGATAGAACACACTTAGCTTTTTTATCTCTCAATATTTACAGAAACAGACACATTAACTATTAAATTTTTCTAACTTCAAAGACAATGGGATTTTTTCAATATATTTTAATATACTCACACTCAAGTAATGCAGAGGAATCAGAATTAAATCATGTTATAAGAGTATGGGGAAACATGAGAAAATGGAATGCTGAAAAAAACACTACATTTGGCAACTTGACATAGAGAATTAAATTTAAGCTAAACAGATTTGGGCCTGGGTTGTACTTGGATAGGAGAATTAAGTTTAAAGTTTGTGAGCCTGGCATGGTGGCGCATGTCTGTAATCCAAGTACTTGGGAGGCTGAGACAGGAGGATCGCAGGTTCAATGGCAGCCTCAGCAACTTAGTGAGACTCTCAGCAACTTAACAAGAGCCTGTCTCAAAATTTAAAAAAGTAAAAGGGCTGGGGGTATAACTCAGTGGTAGAATACCCCCAGGTTCAATCACCAGTACCAAAAACAAATTAAAAAATTGTATTTAGGCTATAACATCATTAAAACAAAAATATCCTATGAAACAAGGTTTCTCAGGGTATTTAAAGATTTAAATGTTCAAATGTTTTTGGAGAGGTATGTGTACATTTTTAAATAATTTTCCTACTATTAATTAGCAAGTTAAAATTAATCAGTTAAAATGAAAAGCCGGTTTGTATTTTTCAATAATCCAAGCCTTTAGAATACATGCTCATCTAATGGGGCCAAGAAGAAACGGCACTTTCTATCTACCTACTTTTATACACTTGTCTGTCAACGTTGGCATGTCATTGATGGTCAGATGCATAATTCCAGAGCAGCTGTTTGCGATGTTCCTGAAGCCTTGGACCGAAATCTGAATTGTAGAAAGTAGATAAAAAGCATGGGAGAATCCATTATGGTGACCTCTAATAAAACCACCAGGGAGTAATAATCAAAGGTATATCATGATTTTGTTGCTGTTTAAAAATTGAAATTAGAAAATATGGCAGACATAAGAGGGGAAGAAAGGATCTAATCTTGATTTTTTCTTTATCAACCACTTAGGTAAGCCATTTAACCATTTATAATGTTATGCAACCACCATTCGTATCTAGTTTCAAAATGTTTTTATCAACCTAAAAGGAAACTCTACATTAAGCAGTTGCCCCCATACTTCCCTCTTCTCAGTCCTGGCATCATTAATCTGTGTTCTGTCTCTGGATTGACCTTTTCTTTTTTTTTTTTTTTTTTTTGCGGTACCGGGGATTGAACGCAGGGGCGTTCTACCTCCGCGCTACGCTCCGGGCCCTATTTTTTATGCTTTATTTTGAAACTGGGTCTCACGAGGTTGCGGAGGGTCTCACTAAGTAGAGAGAGAGACAGAGAGAGAGAGAAAGAGAGACAGAGAGAGAGCTGAGGCTGGCCGCGAACCCGGATCCTCCGGTCTCCGCCTCCCAAAGTACTGGGATTACAAGCGTGCGCCACCACGCCCGGCTGGATTGACCTTTGCTAAATATTTCACATAAATGGAATTAGGCAATTTATGACCTTTTGGACCTGGCTTCTTTCACTTAGCGTAATGATTTTGATGCTTATCCACACTGTAGCTTGCATGGATCAGCACCTCATTCCTTTTTATAGATTTATTCCTTTTTATAACAGCCTATTGTATGAATATACTACTTGGTGCTCTCCCCACCGGGTCCCCACCAGATATGCAAGTATCATTATAATATTCTGGTTTCATTTCCTTTGGGAAGATGCCCAGGAGCGCTATCACTGGGTCGTATGGTAGTTCCATTCCCAGTCTTCTGAGAAACCTCCACACTGATCTCCATAATGGTTGCACTAGTTTGCAGTCCCCCAACAGTGTAGTAGGGTTCCTATTTCCCCACAACCTCACCAGCATTTTTTATTATTTGTGTTCTCAATGATTACCATTCTTAATGGAGTTAGATGAAATTTCAGGGTAGTTTTAATTTGCATTTCCCTGATTGCTAAAGATGTTGAGCATTTTTTCATATATTTGTTGGCCATCTGTACTTCTTCTTTTGAAAAGGCTCTGTTCAGTTCAGTTGCCCATTTTTTTATTGGGTTATTTGTTTTTTAGTGTTGAGCTTTTTAATCTCTTTGTATATTCTAGATATTAGACCTTTGTCTGATGGGTAGGTGGTGAAGATCTTCTCCCATTCTGTAGGCTTTCTCTGTAGATTCTTGATGGTTTCCTTGCTGTGCAGAAGCTTTTTAGTTTCATGCTATCCCATTCATTAATTCTTGTTTTAATTTCTTGAACTTTCAGGGTCTTATTGAGGAAGTTTCTACCTGTACCTATGTGTTGGAGTGTTGGTCCAACTAGTCAAGGACTAGTCCAACTAGTCCTTCTAGCTGTTTCAAATTTTCTGGTCTAATTTCTAGGCCTTTGAACCATCTTGAGTTGACTTTTGTGCAGGGTGAGAGGTTAGGATTTAATTCCATTTCTCTACATATGGATAGCCAGTTTTCTCCGCACCATTTTTAATACTGATGATTCAACCCAGAAGCATTCCACCTCTAAGCTACACCCCCAGCCCTTTTGTTTTGTTTTATTTTGTTGAAACGGGGTCTTACTAACTTGTTGAGGCTGGCCTCAAATCTGCAATCCTCCTGTCTCAGTCTCCCAAGTACTGGGATAACAGGTGTGTGTCACCATGCTAGGTTTGTCTTCTCACATTAAAATAAATGTCCTGCTGGGCATGGTGGTGCATGCTTGTAATCCCAGTACTTTGGGAGGCTGAGACAGAAGGATCCGGGTTCAGGGCCAGCCTCAGCTCGCTCTCTCTCTCTCTTTCTCTCTCTCTCTCTACTTAGTGAGGTCCTCTGCAACTTCGTGCGACCCGGTTTCAAAATAAAGTGTAAGAAATAGGGCCGGGGGTGTAGTGCGAAGGTAGAACACCCCTGGGTTCAATCCCTGGTACTGCAAAAAAACAAAAACAAAAACAAAAACAAAAAAAACGTGGTAGAGAGTGGTCAAAATAATGACTGATCCAAAGATCCAAATATTAGCCCATGATAAATTACCTTAAAGTAACTTGTTTTTTTAGGCACCATTTTCTATAACAAATGGACATGAACAGGAAATCAGATGATATTCAGCTTTTGGGATGGGATATGAACACTCCACTCAGGGGCAGATGGAAAGGGGATCATCGTGTGGATGCCATCTCCACACGAGCACGGTGGAAGGATGAGGAGCAGCAGCTACAACGCCCTCTTGGCAGTCCTTTGGAGACTCCATGTGTGCCTTCTCTCAACACAGATGACTTCTAAGGTTCTATCACCAGGGCCTCCACCTATTTGAAAAGGACTAGCCATGAGTTAGGCAACCAAGTGTCACATCCTCAAACAACCAGAGCTGATCTCAAATGTCACTTCCTCCAAAAGTGTCCCTGACCCTTAGGTTAGACCAGGTTCTAATCTAAGGTCACATACTTAGAGCACATGTAAGTTTAACTAAAATTAAATTAATTTTGTGATTGATTTTTGAACTGGCTCCCCTCTGCCCCAGATCCCACCAGAGTTCTTATGGCATCAACTAAGTAGGTAATCAAATAATATTATTACACGAGTAAATGGGTGTGAGCAGACTTTGGACTATTTTTCTAAAGAATTTTTGGGAAATTATGTTTCTAAAGACTAAACTATATATATATTTGGCCCAAGAATTCTTCTTTTACAAAAATATCCTAAGGAGACAAGAGTTGCACCCTGAGATTTATGTACAAGGTTTCAATCATCCATGGTTTAATGACAGGGATACATACTGAGAAATGTGTCCTTATGTGATTCTCATTGGGTCAGCACCATAGCTTTTTTGACACAAAATAAGATAGTGACAAAATCACTAGGAGATATAATCTTATGGGCCACTGTCTTATACGTAGTCCATTGTTGACCAAAACATTGTTATGCAGTTCGTGACTGTATCACAGAATTATATGATAGTGAAAAACTGACACCAAACCAAGATTGCAGCAGTTAGAAATGAACTGACTAAACCATGGCAATTCTTTTGATTGACTGCAATAGTTAATACAAATAATATTTTAGGAGAGTAACAGAGCATGATATAGTTCAAAAAAGTTGGTTACATAAAGCCTCACTACTCAAAATGTAGTCCACAGACCATCGGCATCAGCATTACCTGGTCGCTTATTAGAAATGCAGAATCTCGGCCCACCAATTACTGATTTGGAAGCTGCCCTTGAACAAGATCCCCAAGAAATTCATGTATGCGCACGCGAGTGTATAGTGTGAGAGAGAGAAAGATTATCAGTTTATGTTATTGTGAGGGCTAGCTAGTGTGAATCTATAGGGCAGGCCAGGAGTCAAGAAATTCAGGAAACAGCTAATGCTGTAGTAGTAAATTCAAAATTTTCAGACTGGAAACTCAGAGGGGTTTCTGTGTTGCAGTCTTGAGGTAGGATTGCTTGTTCTTTACGAAACCTGAAGCCCACCCACATTATGGAGAGGAGTCTATTCAAAGTCTACTAATTTAAATGTTTATCAGTCTAAAAAGAGAAAAAAGAAACCTTTACAGCAGTATTTGACTAAATAACTGGACACCATAGGCTAGCCAAATTGACACATAAAATTAGCCATCACAAGCTGGGCATGGTGGCGCATGCCTGTAATCTCAGTACTTGGGCTGGGACAGGAGGATCACAGGTTCGCGGCCAGCCTCAGCAACTTAGTGAGCCCCTCGGCAACTTAGGGAGACCCTTTTTCAAAATAAAAAATAAAAAGGGCTGGGGGTGTAGTTCAGAGGTAGAATGCTTCTGGGTTCAATCCCTAGTACTCCCCCCCCCAAAATTAACCATAACTGAGAGAAACATAGTACAACAAAATGTTAATGGTGATCATTTCTGAAGAGTGGTAATTTCTGTGTTTTTTTAACTTTCTACAATGACCATGTATAACCAGAAAAAGAAATAGAAAAGGGTATCTTTTTGGGAAAGGCAGCATAAGTAAGCCTTGGGCAGTTCTGAATCATATCCTGCCACAGACCTCTCTTTGGAGGGAAGCTCCAGTGAGAAAACTTCCCAGATGACTGCAATGGCTCAGAACTCTTTTCTATAATCTTTGCATGTCTTATTTTCCCCCAAGAGATGATCATACACTCTTTCTTAAAATTTATTATGTTGAACTTTTAAGGGATAAATGAGTTCAATTTAGGAGTAAGACAAAGTCTGAGAAAGTGTCCAATTTGACTACAAGCGAGATTTTGTTTTTCTTGTCTTTCTTTCTTTCTTTCTTTCTTTCTCTCTCTCTCTCTCTCTCTCTCTCTCTTTTCTCTCTCTCTCTGTTTCTTTCTTTCTACCAGGTCTCACTACATTACCAAGGCTGGCCTCAAACTTGTGATCTCTTTGCCTCATCTCCTGAGCAGCTGGGATTATAGGTGCCCCAGGCGAGACTAAAGATGATTCCCAGTGGAAGGTACAGCACAGCAGGGGCCAGGCCATGGGCTGCTGGCCTTGGAAGTGGCACAATCACTCTTGACTAAGAGGCGTTTAGTAGGTAAGGAGGCAGGGGAAGCTAGTGAAGACCCAGAAAGCAAGAGCGAGGGGCTTTTGTATTATATTGCCATGGATTCTTGACCACATTTTTCATACGTACTCCCAGGAAAAGTCCGGGGAGATGAATGGACATGTAAAACATGGAGAATGAAAGAGGAGAAAAGAATGTTGTGTTTAGAATCAGCAGAGCTGGTTTGATTCTGGCTCTACCTCTTTCTCACTTGTAACAAAGGTGTCTCAACCTCTCTAACTCATAGTTTTCTTATCGGTAAAATGGGCATAATGTCTACTTTTAGGAGGTTCTTGAGAAAACAAAACGAGGCAATGTATATAAACATGGTTAGTTAGCACAATGTCTGGCCATGTAATACTGGCCATTGTTCTTCTGGGCACAATCTGCTTCCAAAGAGATGTAAAGAATCAAGAACTAGGGGAACGCCAGTTGTGGTGGCACACACCTGTAATCCTAGTACTTGGGAGGCTGAGATAGAACAGTCACAGGTCAATGGCCAGCCTCAGCAACTTAGTGAGGACCTCAGCAACTTAGCGAGACCCTGTTTCGAAAATAAAATAGGGCTGGGGGTGTATGTAGCTCAGAGGTAGAACACCCCTGGGTCCAATCCCTAGTACCACCAAAAATGAATAAATAAATAAACCGTAGGGGAAGAGGACCTTGAGAACTTGTTGTAGCACACTGCGAGTGTAAAGAAATGGTATTCAGAGAAGTTGTATGATTTGAACAGACTTTTTATTTCTCATATGTGTTCCCAGTGCTAGACATAGTATCTGATACAAATGTGTGTGCCAGAAGTACTGTATGAATGAATGAATGAATGAATGAATGAGTGAACGGTCTTGAATCACACAGCAATGGCAGAGCCAGGACTGGAGGCCACCTCCCCCCATCCTGACTCACAGCTCCATGAGGACTGTTGTTTCTGACCACACTTAAGAGTTTTCCCCTTTATCTCAGACCTAGTCCACACCCCTAGCACTGGTATCTTTAATAATGGCTTCCAGGGCCGGGCGTGGTGGCGCACGCTTGTAATCCCAGTACTTTGGGAGGCGGAGACCGGAGGATCCGGGTTCGCAGACAACCTCAGCGCGCATGCGCGCGCACAATCGATCGATCAGTCGATCTATCTTTCTCTCCTCTCTCTCTCTCTCTCTCTCTCTCTCTCTCTCTCTCTCTCTACCTAGTGAGGCCCTCCGCAACTTCGTGAGACCTGGTTTCAAAAATAAAGCATAAAAAAAAAATAGGGCCAGGGGTGTAGCGCGGAGGTAGAACGCCCCTGCGTTCAATCCCCGGTACCGCAAAAAAAAAAATAATAATAATAATGGCTTCCACAAAACAAACAACCTTTTCCCTCTTGCTGTCTTGGAAACACATTCATGACAAGATTTCCTGAGCAAAGGGGAAGAACAATAGCACCAAGCAGCACAGCTGAGTGATCCTCGCAATGCAGCCAAAAACTTGGTGCTATCGGCCAGTAAGATTAGTTTCTAGAAAAGAGGGTGGGGAGGAGCCTCTGAGAAGAGACTTTTAGCTCTGTCCTGGCATGAAGTGCTTAATTCCCCACAAAGTTTATACTAGAATATCCAAAAAGATGTTTGGCTAATATTTTATGACTCAAATATTCCTGCCAGAATCTTCTTAGGTCAAGTAACTATTAGCTGTCCTTTCTTTTCACTGAAACGATGAGGATATATATGTGAAGTTAAAATTTTCTTTTTAAAGGAAAAAGCAAAATATTTAATCGTGTTAAATTTCCAAGTCTTCTCATAGCTGGTATCTGTGCATTTTCTGTGTAAAACTTTTTTTTCCCTCATGCTACCTAGGATCTGATCTCTTTGTTTGGTTGGGAAGTGACCATAGCTTCTATTTTGACACCAACTGGAGTTCTGTCCCCTGCCTTTTTCTGATTAAGCCCCTGTGGGTGGGGAGTTGGGGAGACCGGCCTTGCCAGTGGTGTTCCAACCTCAAGTCCCAGCAGACAGCTACTGCTACTGATGGGGGCAGAGGAGCTTTGGTGATCCCAGGAAAATTCTCTCCAGCTGCCTATGGTGGGTCTCAAACCATCAGCACGACGACAAGACAGAGCTGTCTGTGAAGGAAATGAGTTGTGCGTGAGCCACATGAAACAGAGACCAAAGTGCTGAGCACCGAGGACCAGCTCTGATCTCTCTGCCGCTCTGCGGTGGCAAATAGCAGGGGCTTTCTACATTGATGGTAACATCTTACTAACCCTCCACTTTCCATTCCTGCTTTACAACAGTGTCTCTGAATCAGTTAGCTCAGAACACAGAAAAAATATATATACAGGACTGGACCCTCTGTGACAGCCTTAGAAATATCCATGTTAGGTAGACATGGCCGGAGCTGTGCTCCTGAACCATTTCCAGATGTTTCTCTTAGTTCTAACAGCACTGTATCACATGTCTAATGGGTAATGTAATGACTTTAGTCACATCCATATATCCTTCATGACCTCTTAGCGACCCCTAAGGAGCCTGGCTTAGCAAGTAGAATGACTTATTAGAGAGAAAAGCAAAGCTTTTCCCCAAAACATTATGGAACATTCTGTTTTATTGCTTTCAAATGCACCACAAGCATCTTTAATAGCAACACTTCCAGGGTTTGTGCTAAGAGGGTTTGACAGGCTCTCGAGTATCCTAAGGCCTGGTGATTGTCCTCTTGAGGTCCTGCCAACCTTCTTTGGACAACCCTGCAGTTTCCAGGCCTATCTAGTCCTCCTAGCCATTCCCATCTCTCCATTCTAAAATCAATGCCTTCTCCTTTGCCACCTCAGGTAGAGATATTTCTTCCTCTGACATCTCAGAGTCATGAAGCCTGCAGCCCTTACTGTACTATCATCACCCTCCTTATATGCTAGTTACCCACACACATGTTTAATATCCCTACCGAGGACACGGACAGCATCTCGCCATCAGTGCATCCTTTACAGCACAACACAAGGTCCAATGCAGAGGGTGGTGTGACCAAGTTGTTAATAGACCAAGTAGTTGTCGAAAGAACGTTTGGAGAATGCAAGTCAATGTTAGTAGTTCCACAGGGGGTGGTGGTCCACATGGCCAGTTGTTAAAGATTGCCATACTGATCTAAAAACATTGGACAACCAAACAGGAAAAAAAAGTTTCATTTTCCGATGTGAGTGAGAAACTGGAACACAAGATGAACAAAGCCTGCAGATGCCAGGAAGGCTTGCGAGCCTGCCAGCTGTGTATGTCCACCGCGGTGACTCAGAGCTGCCATCACCAGCAGCCGGCTAGCCAGCCTTCACTCTGCCATTCTTGTCTAGGACACACTATCTTGTTCTTTTCCTCAACCACTGCCAAGTTGCTCATAGCTCCCCCTGTGTTATAAGGGAGCCTCATCTTTTTTTTTTTTTTTTGCGGTACTAGGGATTGAACCCAGGGGCATTCTACCTCCAAGCTACACTCCCCGTCCTCCTTTTTTATTCTTTATTTTGAAACAGGGTCTCACTAAGTTGTGGAGGCCTCACTAAGCAGCTGAGGCTGGCCGTGAACCTGCAATCCTCCTGTCTCAGCCTCCCAAGTACTGGGATTACAAGCGTGCACCACCACGCCCGACTTTTCATCTTTTTAATAACTGAAAGTCACAACCATAATATTTGCTTCTTGTGACACAGGCTCCACAGTGCTACTTGGTGTGTCTAGGTTTGTTGGGCTGGATGGTGGCTTTACAGTTACAGCTCCAACCGTATACTTCACGCAGGTCCAAAGACCAAAGTAAAGTATTGTGAATAGTTCATGAAATTCTGTGTGTAAATCACTTCCCAAGATAGAGAATGGAGAAGAAACTTTAATAAGTATAGTTTTCAGAAAACATAAAAAATTCTTTTCAAACTTTTTTTTTCAGGAGTGGGAAACATGATCTTAGTCCCCTGACACTCATTTTGTCATCTAATCCTTCAAGATCTAAAAATTGTTGCCAGATGTTTCATTTTTGCTACCTAATATAATAAAAATCCTTATACATTTTGCCTACAAAGAGATTATATTAAGATGGGGCTGTTAAACGATAGATGTTTGTTATTTTTCCTTTTTTTATTATCAATAGAGCCAACATAATTTTGTTTTGTGGTACTGGAGATTGAACCAGGGGCACTCTACCTCTGAACTATACCCCCAGCCCTATCATTTTGTGTGTGTGTGTGTGGTACGGGGGATTGAACCCAAGGACATTCTACCTCTGAGCTACACCCCCAGCCCTATTTTTTATTCTTTATTTTGAAACAGGGTCTCACTAAGTTGCTGAGGCTGGCTTCAAACCTGTAATCCTTCTATCTCAGCTTCCCAAGTACTGGGATTACAGGTGTGTACCACCATGTCCAGCATACACTTTTGTTGAAATAATTCTAACACCATTTAAGTTTATACATGTCCTATTTACAAGATAGATAAAAAGTTTTGTAAACTTTACAATTTTTTAACACAAGTTGAAGTGTGGTTCAGAAAGAACTATGTTAAAGCATTCCTTTAACAAGGAAACTGAGGTACAAGAACTAAGGCAAAACAGCAGGAATGGCACTGTGATTTTTTTTACTTATGACTGCTTTTCCACTAGAATTCCTTCTATCTATCTATCTATCTATCTATCTATCATCTACCTATCTATCTATTTTGTGGTGCTAGGGATTGAACCCAGGGGTATTCTACCGTCAAGCTACACCCCCAGCTCTATTTTATTTTCTTTTTTTATTTTGAAACAGGGTCTCGCTAAGTTGCTGAGAGCCTCATTAAGTTTCTGAGGCTGACTTTGAACCTGCGATCCTCCTATCTCAGCCTCCCAAATACTGGGATTACAAGTGTGCATCACCACACCCGGCTAGATTTTCTTCTTTTTAAATGACACTTAAGGCCATCTTGATCAGACCGTGCCAACAGCAACCAGCAGTGTGGCTTCTGCAGGCCACCAACAAGGAAGCCAGGGAGCTCTTCTAAAACCAGCACTGCAGAGCATCAGCGACGGGTGTGAGCAGCAGTTCGATCCACACTCAGCAGAGTCCCCAGGGCCCGGAGGCCTGACCAGAGCCTGCAGCAGCAAGTGAGCCCCCCGCCCAGAGATTAAGAGCAGCGCTCAATGAGACCGTAAGTCAACGAGCCACCCCAGGGAGAGACCACCCAGTGTGGTCACAGGGACTCGCGGGGTCTGGGACAATGTGGATTGTCCCGGCGGAGGTGGGAGTGGGGTCTGCTATGGGACGTGGTAGATGCGTGGATAGCAGACAGTCCCTGACAACATTTGAGTGGGAAAGGCTTGCAGCCTGCGAGTCGCAGCACCGTTGTAGAGTCCCTGGGGAGCACCACAGGTCATACAGCTGTGGTACCTGGGGAACATTGGACCAAACCAGCCCTCTTTGTGGAAAATGTGGAGTTCCGTGTTGGTACAGAATCGGGACAAGGCAACACCCGCTGCTTTTGTAGGCAAAGAGAGAGACAAGCCCGGGGCCCCCTGCTGGTGACACCTGCCATAGGTGTAGACAGAGAGAGACATGGGGACAGCCCAAGTAGAGACCACAGAGACCCATGCTTGCAGTAAGAAAGGCAATAGCGGCACTGGTCCCATGCACAGGTAGTGAGAGGCACCAGGCAAGGGTCCCAATCACTGAAGGAGACCAAGAATTGGGCCTGCAAATGGACATTATACCAAGCAAGTGAGAATAACCATTCAGGAAAGGATATTCACCTTTAAGGCTCACCTAGTAGCAACTATCTACCTCCAGGATAAGAAACCATAAAGGGAGAGGAATGAGACATAGGACATCTACAGAGTGCGAGAGAAAGAACTACCAAAAGGTACAAACATAAGAAACCTGAAATCATGAAAAGGAAGAACAGCAAAGAAACAATGAACCCCCACAATCTCACAACAGCAGAACCTGACAACTCAGAAGTGCAAAGACTGCCATAAGGACAATTCAGAACTTCAATAGAGGAAATGATACAGGATTTCCGAAAAGAATTCAGAGAGAGCCTGATAGAAATGAAGGAGCAAATAAGCAGGAATCAAAAAGAAGCTCTGAAGGAAGTGAACGATGCAATCATTGAAATGAAGGCATCAATACAGACCATCAACAATAGACTAAACCACATGGAAAACAGAATCTCACTCTTAGAAGATGACCTCTCCAAAAATGAACACATAGTATATAAATTAGAAAAAACAATTCGACAGCATGAATTGGACATTGAAGAGATCTCAGCCAGTCTTAAAAGAGCAAACCTAAGAATAATAGGCATAGAAAAGGGATTAGAAGCTGAAAGTAAAGGAATCAATAATCTATTCGGAGAAGTAATTTTAGAAAATTTTCCAAACATAGAAAGAGAGGTCGACACACAGGTACAGGAAACATATAGAACCCCCAATAGACAGGATCAGAGAAGAGGTTCACCACGCCACATAATAATCAAACTGACTAATGTAGAGGCCAAGGAGAGAATCTTAAAGGCAGCGAAAGCAAAAGAGCAAGTAACATTCAGAGGCAAACCAATAAGAATCACTCCCAACCTTCCAAACCAAGTCATGAAATCCAGGAAGGCCTGGAGTGACATATTCCAAACTCTGAAAGAAAACAACCTCCAGCCAAGATTTGTCTACCCAGCAAAGATATCTATCAAATTTGATGGAGAAATAAACACCTTCCATGACAAACAGAAGCTGAAAGACTTTATGTCTTCCAAACCAGCACTAGAGAAAATGCTCAAAGAGATTAATTACAAAGAAGAAATAATAAGGAAACACCAGAACCAGAAAACAGTGGTTTCCATCAAACAAACTAGGCAAAGAACAAACACTACCTTAAACAGAAATTAAAACTCAAAATGTTAGGAATGAAAACCCATCTCTCAATAATCACGCTGAATATAAATGGCCTCAACTCCCCGATCAAAAGACATAAGGTGGCAAAATGGATTAAAAATCACAATCCATCTATATGATGCCTTCAAGAAACACACCTTACAAGTAAAGATACGCACAAACTAAAGGTGAAGGGATGGAGCAAGGTAATCCATGCTAATGGACCTTGAAAACAAGCAGGACTGGCAATTATGATATCAGACAAATTAGACTTCAAACCTAAACTTATCAGAAGAGACAAAGAAGGTCATTTCTTTGGTAAAAGGAACAATCCAGCAAGAGGATATAACAATAGCCAACATTTATGCCCCAAACATAGGTGCGGCTGCTTTCATAAGAGAAACCCTTCGTGACATTAAATCACACATAGACCCCAATACAATAATATTGGGAGGCTTCAACACACCTCTCACACCACTTGATCGATCTTCAAGACAAAAGGTCAGTAAAGATGCCTCAGACCTAAGGAACACCATAAACCAAATGGACCTAGTAGACACATACAGAATATTCCACCCAACTACAGCTGAATTCACATTTTTTCAGCTGCTCATGGAACTTTCTCTAAAATAGACCATATCGTAGGCCACAAAGTGAGTACTAGCAAGTTCAAAAAATGTGACATAATCCTTTGCGTCTTTTCACTAAGAGTGAAAAGTCGGATGTCTTCCCTAATGTGTGGAAGCTAGATAGAATGGGACTTAGAAGGGACTCCTGACAAAGAAGAAGAAAACTTTAGATGAACAAAGAAGGTGACCTAACTGAGGGAGTTGGGAAGGGGGTGGAGGGAAACACACTATAGCACATGATGTATATACACAAACTTATAAGACTCAATCACTATCCGGAGCATGAAAGGGAGGAAAGGGGGAAGGAATAGGGTGGGATTTGAGGGAGGGCTTAATGAGCAATGTGTGCATGTATGATGCTGCTACCCTGATGTGTATCAAAATGTATAATTACAATGCACCAATAAATTAATATAAAAAAACAAAAAAATGACACTTAAGACCACATGGTATTTTTTCAAGTCCAAAATGAAACTTTTTTTTCACTATATGCAGTATAGCACTTTACAGTTTGACAACTGGAAATAAGCCATGGAGAGAGTATTTACACCATGGAATTTAGCAAACATTAAAAAGCAGGGCTTTTTATGACCTTTAGTATTCCCTAGAATATAGGAAAATGAAATCAAATATAAGTGCATTCTGTTCTTTAATTTAATTGTTAAACTATTACCAATTCGCTTTGATGAACTGATACATAATCTGCTCATTCACAACTAGTTTAGTCAAAAGCTCTTCTAATTGCCCCTTACGGATAGATTTCCAAGTCTATACCTCTACTGCCAGCTCTGTTCCAAGGACCATGCTTCTATTTTCAAGTAATTCTTGTTATCTACACCTGGATGTACTTTGAGAACTTCAAATTCAGCCTTTCTTTCTTTTTTTTTTTTTGTGGTACCTGGGATTGAACCCAGGGGCATTCTACCTCCGCGCTACACCCCCGGCCCTATTTTTATACTTTATTTTGAAACCGGGTCTCACAAAGTTGCGTAGGGCCTCACTAAGTAGAGAGACAAATTCAGCCTTTCTAAAATCAAACTCATTATTCTTTTCTACCATTCTTATTCCTCTGGTTGTCTTGGTTAGTCACCATATAGAAACACAAAGTTCTAAAGTTGAAAAAGACCTTGGAGATCATCTAGTCCAGTCTAGCCTTGCTACAGAAGAGGAAAATGAGGCAAAAAATGAAGTAATTGTCCAAAGTCATACAACTAGTTAGTGGAATAGTAAGGATGAGTGGATTCCAGGTCTCCTGACTTCAGTTTGGGGCTCCTTTCACCATCCCACTGCCTTCTGATACATGGAAAGAAAGAAAAAGAGGGGGGAAGGAGGAATGAAAGAGAGAGAGGACTCAGGAGGAGAGAGAAGGGGGGGAGAGAGAGAGAGAGAGAGAGAAATCCCTTCCCAGTCACTCTTTGCTTATGCAAACTCCATGCCATCTGGCTAGTCTATTTTTCCCTGGACATGCCTGTGTCTTTCTCCCACCTCCACCACAAACCCCATGGGTGAACAAGCAGGACCTTCCATGATCTCTGCCCCTCTGAAAGGAGAGGTTAGAATTTATGTAACCTGGAGAGAACTGAAATGACTTGGGATCTCCCAGTTTGTAGCTTTCCTTTAAGTTTCATGGGTCCCTGAGAGACTCCACAGTGTGGGAAGTACTGATAAACCATGACTATTGCATCTGCGTACTGCAATCATTTGAACATTGCTTGGATGCCATCTGACTTTTTTGTTGTTGTTGATTTGTGTGTAACAACAGAAACATAACTGATAAAAAAAAAATACTTTCACTTTGTATTTCATAGCTCCCTAGGCTCTTTACTTCCTGCAAATTTCTCCTGGCAAGTTGCCGAGTCCTTAGCTACCTAACAGGCCCCCTGAGATGCCACCTGAAGGGCCTGGTTAGCCATGCCCCGAAGTTGGCTGCACTCATTCATTCATTGATTCATCAAACACTGGTCACTGTCCTACTACGTATCATGAATCATATTATGTGCTGAGGATACGTATACACAGATAAACAAGGTACCATCCCTGCAGCAAGAAGCAAGCAGGCCATTGAGTACACAGAGACTGCTTAGCAAAGGTGCAACTATCTAAGGATACACAGGAGGTGTCGTAACTCAGCTGAGGGTGGGACAAAGGAGGGATCAGCAAGGTTTACCTGAAGAAGAGCCTTGAAGGATGAGTGCAAGTTAGCTTGGTGAATGGGAGAAAGGGACGGTATGGCGGTGTCTAGGCACAGACCAAAAGAGCCTAGTAAGATAATGGAGGCTGGAAATGAAGAACGGGGAGGGATCAGGGGCAGAAACCGCCTAGCAAGCTCTCCTACTGTGCTGTTTAACTAGCCTAAAGCTGGCCGGGAGTAGTGGCACACACTTGTAATCCCAGTACTTGGGAGGCTGAGACCGGAAGATCGCAGGTTCACGGCCAGCCTCGGCTACTTAATGAGGCCCTCCACAACTTAGTGAGACCCTGTTTCAAAATAAAGAATAAAAAATAGGGCTGGGTGGAGCTCGAAGGTAGAATGCCCCTGGGTTCAATCCCTGGTACCACCAAAAAAAACCTAGCCTAAAGCTGCATATGCAAATCTGAACCTTGGTCTAAACTCTGCACTCCTCATCTGGCTCCTTCTCCCACTCTGTTCAGAGCTGTTGCTTGAGTGTTTGGGATTCAGCTGAGCTTGGCTGGCTGGTTGGGTTGGCATGTCTGTGGCTGTTCCATGCCTGGCTTCCTGCACAGCACCATAACCCTCTGATACAGTTGGAGATACATGAATCTGTAGGGAGAGTGGCCACCCCAAGATATCGTCAATCCTTGAAGGCACACAGACAGGCAGAGGACAGAGGGAAACGAGAACCAGGAAACATTTGTCGCCCTCCCAACAGACATTTTCTCACATATGATAGAATAGCTTTGTCCTCACCATTAAAACTCATAATCCTACCAATATTTTCATTTTGAGACTTTTGAGAAACAAGAACATATTTTGGGGAACTCTTAAATGAACAGGGACTAATGTAGATCTCTTTGGAGCATTTTAGCTAGCCATTTATGGGGTAGGTGAGGAAAGATTTAAAGGAAGTTAACTATACAGATATCTGTAGAAAGAATATTCCAGAACAGCCAGTGAAAAAGCCCTTACTCATGCTTTTCTAAAGACCAGCAAGGAAGCTGGTGTGGCTGGGGCAGAATCGGCAAGAGGGAGCGGCAGAGAGGTGACGTCAGAGGCGAGTGGAGGACAGGGCGGGCTGCGCACGGCCTGCTGGGCCTTCCAAGGCTTTTCCTTTTTGAGTCAACAGGAAGCCTTGCCAGGTTTTAAGCAGAAGAAGGACATTGTCTTGAGTTTTTAAATGATGATTCTGGATACTGTGTTAACAACAGACTTGTAGGAGGCAGGGTGAAAGCAGGGAGGCCAGGCAGGAGGCCACCACAGTAACCAGGGAACAGATGGTGGCCACCTGGACTAGAGGGTGGCTGTGGAGATGGTGAGGGGTGATTGGATCCTGGAGAGGTTCTCCAGGAATGGTCAACTGGACTTCTAACAGAATGGATGTGGAAGGAAAGAGGGAGGGAGAATGGGAAGGAGAAGAAGAAGAGGAAGAGGAAAAAGGAGAAAAGGAGGGAGGAAGAATGGGGGGTCATGGGTGACATCTTAGTTTGATAGGTCTGCTGTAACAAAGTACCACAGTTCTGAAGTGTTGGGGTTCACCATTAAGGTGTCAACAGGTTTGGTTCCCTCTGCAGGCTCTGAGGGGAGGATCTGCTCCAGGCCTCCCTCGGTGGCCATGTTCACGTTCACACAGTGTTCGCCTTGTGTGCCTCTGTCTGTGTCTAAAAGGACACCAGTCATACTGACTTCATCTTAATTAATTACATCTGCAATGATCCTACTTCCAAATAAGCTTATGTTCTGAGGTGCTGGTGGTCAGGACACCAACATATTAATTTGGGGGCACACAATTTAATCCATACAAATGACACCAAGATTTTTTTACCTAAGCAATTATAAAGATGGAGCTGCCATTGATTAAGATAGGAAAGGCTGTGGTAGAACAAGGAATTATATTTCAGACCAAGACTTTTTAAAGATGTGTGTCCAAATTTTGAGAGAGAAGTCTGGGTTGAAAATATATTTCATGTATATGAGTTTATATAGCCATACATTAAAACTTCTATATGCATATATACTCCTATATACATATGCACTCATATATATGTGTATAGATGTGTAAATATAAGTGTGTATACATGTATATGTCTATATGATTTTTTATGTATGAGTACTCATTATTGAGGGTAATATAAAGCCATGAGACAAAATGAAATTCAAGTATGTCACTATCACTATGAACTACATTGTGATGTGAGACTATAATGTACCAATGAAAGTATAAAAATAAACAAATAGGCGCGCGCCCCACCCCGGAAGCCCCCGGCCACCTCGCCGGGCCCCTTGTGCATCAGGTACCGGACCGCCC
>PVJS01013045.1:0-42743 GCA_004027185.1 Glis glis
GCCCTATTTTTTATGCTTTATTTTGAAACTGGGTCTCACGAGGTTGCAGAGGGCCTCACTAAGGAGAGAGAGAGAGAGAGAGACAGAGAGAGACAAAGAGAGACAGAGTGAGAGCTGAGGCTGGCCGCGAACCCGGATCCTCCGGTCTCCGCCTCCCAAAGTACTGGGATTACAAGCGTGCGCCACCACGCCCGGCATCCTCTATATCCTTGAAGACTTACTTTCCATGGTCTACCATATTGGATTAAAACTCTTTGCCATTGGGTTGAATTCCATCACTATTTTGACCTTTATTTCTCAGTATCTCTCCACATTAGGCAAAGAACCTGGCTGTACCTCTCTGCGGGCAGATCCATGCTCAGGCGGTGACCTCTGCTCCCTCCTCATGATTGGATTGTGTGGTTGAGTCAGTGGAGCACCTCCTGCCAGGTGTCAGACCCCCACCTGGAGTTTAAGATCCTCTGACAAGAAGCAGAGTCCTCAGGAAACCACTGTTCACCAGCCAAGGGAAAGCCTCCTAGGAAAGAGGGCCCTGCCCCGACCCTTCTCTACTTGCCACATTTTCGCCATCACTCGCCCTCCCTGAGCGTCCCTGGTCACCGGTCTGGGTGGTGACACTCACACAAGAGTGCTTCCAGGACGTGCAGTATGGCAAGTAGAAAGGGCAAGAGGGAGTGGGACAGACAGTGAGGAAATACAAGAGCAAGAGAACGAGAGCAGAGTGGAAAGGCAAGGGAACGAGATCTTCCTCCCAACTGTAGCGTTCACAATTGCTGAGGGTTTAACGCGTACCAGACTCAGTCCTGGGAAGCGGAGCCAGAGCAAGAGGCAGGCACCAATTCATGAAAAAGAGCTCGATGTCTCTGGAATCACTTGGCAGCATGGTGCAGCTCAATCAGCTTTCCCTCTGCAACGCTTCTAGGGTGAGGGATGTCGATAATGCCATTCCTGCCCAAGCCAAGCAAACTGCGACACAGCAATGTGGTTTCTTCGGCCTAGACCCGTCTTTGCTGAGAACTTTGTGCAGCAATCATCAGGCCTCTAGCTTGACTCCAACAAGCAAAATGTGCTCCAAGCGTGTTGTCATAGTCTTCAGACATCCTGGAACTAAATAACAAATGGGCCAGGCATGGTGGCACAGGCCTGTAATCTCAGTACCTGGGAGGCTGAGACAAGAGGATCACAGGTTCGAGGCCAACCTCAACAATTTAGCAAGACCTGGTTTAAAAATAAAATGAAAAAAACTGGATATGGTGAAGCACGCTTGTAATCCCAGTACTTGGGAGGTTGAAACAGGAAGATCACAGGTTCGCGGCCAGCCTCCGCTACTTAGTGAGGCCCTCCGCAACTTAGTGAGACCCTGTTTCAAAATAAAAGAATAAAATAGGGCTGGGGGTGTAGCTCAGAAGTAGAATGCCCCTGGGTTCAATCCTCAGTACCACAAAATAAAGAAAAAGAAAATGGGGCTAGGGGTATAGCTCAGAAGTAGAATTTCCCTGGCTTCAACCCCCAGTACCACAAAATAAAACAAATGGGGGACCCCTGTTTAGTAGGAATAGGTCTATTATATTGCTTTCTAAATTTAAAATCTATAATATTCCTCTTAAAAGATGAGATCTCATTAGGAAAGTTATAAAAGAAAACAGAAAAGAGAGTAAGAAATTCAGAAAATTGGCAAATATTTTGCCAACACATAAGGCAGGGGGGAAAAAAAGAATTTCAGAGACTATTTTGAACAACACTTTGTAACTATATAAAATCATTTTTAGTCTCAGTAAGTATGACTAATTCAGTTATGAGTGAGAAGAAAACTGTCAGATGCAAGATAATTTCAAAGAGTTTATTAAAATGCTATTTTATATCCAATGTGAAACAAATACATAGTTTAAATTATAAAGAAGAATAAAAGTTTACTTTATCAAAAATCAAATTTTGATTATTCTATTCAGCAGAGCTCCTGTTTTTTATCACTCTCATCAATCACGCAGACCCAAGCTCCTGGAGGCTGCAGCTGCCCTGGTCACGAACTGCAAGAGGTGTTAGGTGGATCTGAGGTTGTCGGTCTTGGTACCATAGATCCCTGTGTCGGTGGCTTCCAGCAGGGGACGTGGGGATCCAGGCAACGATCAGGGAGATGGATCATCGCAAGCTTTGTGGTCTTCACCAACACACAACAATTGACTGGGTGATCAGCGATGGAGCCATGAACCAAATTGTGACTGTGTGGCTGAAACCCACCAAGACCATTTCATCACCAAAGATCTATTTGTATATTCTGGACTTACGTGGCGGAGGTGGCGGTGAGTGACTCACAAGGCAGTAACGGGGGAGTTGGGACAAAGCTATCACTGTGAGGAGGCCTCTTCACATTTCTTTTTTTTTTTTTTTGCGGTACCGGGGATTGAACCCAGGGGCGTTCTACCTCTGAGCTACACCCCCGGCCCTATTTTTTATCCTTTACTTTGAAAATGGGTCTCACAAAGTTGTGGAGGGCCTCACTAAGTAGCTGAGACTGGCCGCGAACCTGGATCCTCCGGTCTCAGCCTCCCAAGTACTGGGATTACAAGTGTGCACCACCACGCCTGGCCTACCTCTTCACATTTCTAAACAGTGATGGAGACGGCAGAAGCTACTTTGGGGAGGATGGTTCCTGTCCTATCATCACATTCCTAGCTTAGTTACTAGCCTTTAACTGGAACCATGGATAACTTCGCCGTGCTCAGAATCATCTGAGTCAGTGTACACCGCCTCTGCTCACGGCTGCGGGGAGAAGGTTGGTGCTTATAGAGTTGCATCGACCTTTGATGTCGGAAGGAGCATTTTGATGTGTCTGTCTTCCATACTCAGTACAGAATCTTTTATATCAGGTCATCAGTGACCTGCAAAATTCCACCCAAGGGAAGATTTTAACAAGTGAGTAATAATCAATGACCTCGTTGCCAAGTTCAACTGTAAGAAAGACAAGAAGGATGTCTGTCACCTCCAGACCCTCACTGCACGCACATCACCAGCGAGTGAGATTGAGTCCCTCCATAAAGGAACTGATTCCATAGACACACCCTCAATTTGAAGAGTTGAATGCTCCCTTGTCCCCTGGCCAGGGTGACTGTCCCTTGGAAATGATAGCTTGGTAAGTCACAGGCACTATTCTGCTGGGATGCTCTACTTGTCCTATGTCAAGAGTAACAGCCATGCAGCACTTTTTCAAGGTCAAGATGAAGCTGGCACTTAGATGAAGCTGTCTGGGCCACCATTTTATCCGAAACGCATCTGAAAACACTCAGGATTTTTTTTTCCCCCTGTAAGATCTGTCCCTTGGAGTGGACATCCCTGTTGGAGTCAGTGCAATCCTGATCTGGTGGGCCATAGCGCAGGCAGATTGTCACTGTCTCTCAGACAACGAACATCACACACTTATGTTTATGAAAGTGAGAGAGCGATGACCAAAGACAACCTGCCTGGTGGCCTACCCCTTCTTCAGATTGATGTCAACGATGACAATGGGCCAGTGGCAAGCTCAGTGTGTCTGCAGGGTGGAGCCAGCAAAAAGAAGGAGCTTGTGATTGCCAGAGACGAAGGGCGCTCAGAGGAAGGAAGATACGGAGCTCATGGTGCTGGAAGCTCTGAATCCTGAGGCTGGAGGTGAGAAGCACAGAGACAAGTGGTCTTCCTACAGTTCACTCAACTCCTGCACATTGCGGAAGGAGGCCACCACGGAAGATGAGAGATTTCAAGGCAAGCGCAGTTACACCAGTAACAGGCTGGACAAGAGTCAGTCTACTGGGAACAACAATTCCCCAAAACCAGAATGTATCTTGCCAGCCCACTGGTCACAGTTTTGATCCAGGGCAGGACCAAGAAGTGCCCTAGGACTTCAGAGGGGCTAAGGTCCTTGTGCTGGTTCTAGATGCATCCCCAAGACCAGTAGTCATATATTTCCACCCAGCTGGTCAAACATATAAAGAATATAATTTATAGCCATGCTGATACAGTCGCTGTACTTTAGCTGTTCAATGTCTCGAGCATTCAAATACTTGACTGTGCATATAGGAAAAGAAGCAAAAACTTTTCCATAACCAGGTCTGTTAAAAAAAGTAGAAAATACACTTCATGTCCTCAAGAATAAATATCTATTTTAAATCGGCAGTTTAGGAAAGGAGGAAAGCCAGGCTCTCTCCATCTCCTGAGTAAGCACTGGCAAAAACTTAAGAGTGTCTTAGTTTGAAGGTGCCCCAAGTTGTTCATCCGCCCGGGGAAGGCACAAAGCTTGCAGCCCTAGGCGTGAAGGCAATGGTGTGGGTTACATAATTCTCCTGGCTGAATACCATTTCTCAGGAAGACTGACCTTTAGGGGGTTAAATTCTGGGAGGGATTTATCTTGCAGATCCTTCTGACAGGGAACATTAAGCAAGTTAATGACTGACGCCTTTGTGAAGTTTCACAGAAAACTCAGAAATGGTTTTCATGAAGATGGTTCTTAAAGGAATCCTGAGAAAACCCGAGGCCTCTCAGACTCGAGGATTGTGCTACGTCAATAAACATTCCTCAAGAAGCCAAAACACTGCGTGCACCGAGGGTACTTGATTTACGTAAACACTTCACATTTGTATTAGGATGTCTCTGCATTTACAGAACACAGGCAAAACAAATTAATGGCAACGAAACCAATTCATTGGAGAGAAAAGAAGCTAGACTCGGGTACAAAATTCTATAGAACATTAATTTCCCTGTTCTTCTCGTCATTGATTTTGACTTCATACCTTGGTCCTTATTGTTATAAAATTATTTTGGGGCAGATGCATAGTGATTTCCATTGTTTCTTTCTATTAAAATGTTTGATTCTCAAAATCAAATGTACCTATCATTTTAAAGGATCAAAGGGTGACGGGAGGTTTATGATGAAAATATCAACCCCTGTCCCTCTTTTCCTCCTCCTCATCTCTGCTCCCCAAAGGTAATCCATGTTGGTCTTCCGTATTTCTAAATAACGTGGATATACCGTGCCGTGGTGTAAATGTGTCCCCAGATGGCATGTTTTGGAAATTTAATCCCCACATTCATATGCTAATGGCCTTTGGAGGTGGGGCCTTTGGGAGGTGAACCGGATGAGATGAGGTCCTGAGAGTGGATGCTCCACGGTGGGGTTCATTGCTCTGTGAGAGGAAGAGAGACCTGAGCCGGCATTTGCTCTGCCTTGCCATGTGACGCCCTCCACCATGTTATGATGCAGCAGGAAGGCCCTCACCAGATACCAAGCTGTGCTGGCACCATGCTCTTCGGCTTCCCAGTCTCCAGAACCATGAGAAATACGTTTTTTTCTTTATAAATTACTCAGTCTCAGGTATTTTGTGGTAACAGCAGAAAATGGCCTAAGACATACTGTTATTAACTGGTTTAATTTTTTTTGACATTATCTGACAGCTGTCGTCATCCATGAAAGAGAAGTATTCTTTAGCCATCTTGACACCAGTCAGCTTCTGCTTCCCAACACCACACTCTCTCAACCCGTGTCGCTACGGATGAGTCAGGTCAGCAGTCTGCATGTACATTTTCATGCATGTGTTTTGGCAATATTTATATGACCTGCAGCTGAAACACAGTGTCCTCGTAGGACATCATTTCCTTTCTTACACAACTTTTCATTTCTCCTAAAGTTAATAACTACCTTATTTTTTCTGATTTCTTTGTAGCTGTGAATAATTTATCCTCAAATTCTGTCAAAACTCATTACAGAGAGACAGAAGGCGAATCCATCAGGTTCTTGCTTTCCTTAGAGGGCTCTCTCGGTTTCTGTCCTCTTGCCTTTGATCCTCACTGTTATTTTTCTTGTTCAGTTGCAGCACCGTTGACATCTTGGGCTCTTCCTTCTAGGAAAATGGCGATCCATCTCTCCTATGTTGGACCCCTATTTTCTAGGCCCTTTCCCTTATTTTACCCCTTTGTTTTGGTGGAACACATCCTGTAGTAGTTTCCTAATAAAGAGTCCTGGGAAATTGAAACAATTTTTTTAAAGAGCTTTATGACTGAAAAATACCTTTGAACACTCACTAGGTTGGCATGGTATAGAATTCTAGGCTAGAAGCAAGTTCTCCTTAGAAGTTCAAAGGTACCACTCTGCTTTCTTCCCAGTTCTACTGCTGATTTTTTGAGACTGAATGCTGCTCCAGTTCCTGTCTGTGGCTTGCATCTTTTCTCTGCAAGCTTTTAGGGTCTTCTCTTCCTTCTGAGTTTTAAATTTCACAACAGAGGTGTTTGGTGACTCTATTTGCACTCATTTCAGCTGAGCTTGCTATGCCCCTCAATGTAGAAGCTCAGAGCGGTCAGTCTTTGGAAAAATTTTATATCCAGTTTTTTAATTTAATGTAATTTCCTCTCCTCTGTTTTCTCTGCCCTTTCCTTACGTGTGGAAGTCCTAGTGGATCTCTAAGATGTGCCTTTACTGTTCTTATTTATTGCTTCCTACTTAAAAAAAAATCTTTGTTGCTATCGACTTCTCAGGAGATTGTTTCAATTTTATATGAGTCCTTCTGTCATTATTTTTAATTTTCTGCTACCATTTTTAATGTTTCGAAGAGTTACTCTCTGATATTTCCATTTCTTTTGTTTCATTTCATTTTTGGTGTCTCTAATTTTTACAGACACTATATTTTCTTTGTTTCTCTGAGGATATTGTGTGCGTGTGTTTGCATGTGTGTGTGTGTGTGTGCGTGCATGTGTGTGCATGCGTGCGTGTGTGTGTGTGTGTGTGTGTGTGTGTGTGTTCCCTCCTGTCCCCTCTGTTATCTATGTTTATTCAAGTCTTTTTCCTGCAGGTCAGTGTGAGTCTTCCGCAGGCTCTAGGCTTTCCCCAGCTGGCTTTTCTATTTTAGAGGTGTCACTAAGGCATATACAGGGGGTGCTCCGTGCTTGGAGGGGCCCTTTGGCGGAGGACTCAGCCACTTTCTAAAGGTGTGGCCCATGCCGACAGCCTCTCCCCTTGGCCTGGGACCACCTGCAGAGGGACCCCTGGGTCTATGCGGGAGTGCTGCAGACTGCGCATGTGCAGGTACCCCCGGTCAGCTGGGGTGGGGCCTCCTGGCGCTTCTTTCCACAGTTGTCTCTCACCACAGCTCCCAGCTGGGCGCTGAGTGCAGAGGAGCTTTGGTTTTAGGTCTCCCAGGCAAGGAAGGGTAGTCACCAGCTAAGGTGAAGGGTGGGGGCGGAGAAGAATGAAGAAGCCTTGTTTCCTCCCAGAGAACCCTGACCGCTCCACCTGCCCACGGTCAATAGTGGCTTTTTGAAATAGAAACAAAACAGCAGGAAGAAGCCGGGTGGCCGGGGCCTCCTGCCCTTCAAAATGCGGAATGTCCATACTCCGCTTCCCGTAGCTAGGTATTTACTTAGCTAGTATGCTTCTCCATTAATCCACTTGACACATACTCAGAAAGTGCTTTTTATTGTGCCGGCTGGTGTTTGATCCGCTGAGAAGGCAACATTGTGCAAAGCAGATGAAAATCCCCTCTCATGGGGCACACATTCTATTGGGGAGCAGAGGGGTCAGTAAGAAGTAACTGCTTACACAACAGGACATGTCGTACAGGGCTATGCGGGTGGCAGGTGCTGGGGCCAGCTGTTTTGTCTCCAGGTGGAACACAGTCCTCTCTTGCAGGGACCTGGGGAAGGTGACGGAGGATGTCTGGGGAGTGACACTTCTCTGCCAGGGATGCAGCCGTGGGGTGGGGGAGGGAGCGTCCTGCCTGTGGGGCAGCTGGAGCCAGGCCGGCCAGACACAGCCAGTGAAGAGGAATTCAGGGAGGGAGGGGGGACATGACAGCCTGCATTTGAAGAAGGAGACTCTGGCCATGGTAGGAGGAGGCAGGGAGCCCTGCCAGGCCACACAGGCCCCTGGTGGCGATGGTGGGGCCCACCGTGAGTGGGTCAGTTTCTGCTTACATGTTTTAAGGCGGAGCCCACAGGATTTGCTGATGAACCTGGTGCTGGGTGAGAAAGAAAAGGAGCTGTGTTAACAGGCTGGGAGCATCAGAAAGATTGGGGGTCTGTCTCCTGAGGAACCCCTGGGAGGGGTCCCAACATGGTGAAGGATGAGTCAAGTTTGCAATGTGAGTAGACCAGCAGTTGGAGATGCAGAGAGGAGAGCGGGTAGGGAGCCTGGAGTTTCAGGGAAGCCTAGGGTAATTGTCAAAATGGATAGAATGGATATATTTAGGGACTATAGTCTATACTGTGTGTGTGTGTGTGTGTGTGTGTGTGTGTGTGTGTGTGTGTGTGTGTTACTGGGAATTGAACCCAGGGGCATTATACCTCTGATCTACACCCCCAGCCTTGCTGAGGCTGGCCTCGAACCTTCGATCCTTCCGTCTCAGCCTCCCAAGTACTAGACTCACAAAAACTTAGCAGTATGCTATGAAAATCTTCTCCCTGTTATTGGTCCTTCAGATTCAGTTGGGAATTTTCTATGGATCCTGGGGCAGTCCTATGTGTGTATGTGACTCATACTCCCTGCTCTCCCCACCTCTGAGCAGAAACTATGCAGTGTAGATGTTCTGTGGGCTCAGAACCAGGGCGATACTCGGGCCTTGAAAGCGCCTGGGCGTGGGGCTAGACAGGTGTTGCCCACCAGGTCCAAGAGCCCAGAGGCAGAGGAAATTTGACCCAGGAGTTGGCAGCGGGTTCCAGACCTTGGTAAAGGGTGCATGAGTGTTCTCCAATGTAGGCCTAGTGATGGACAGATGGCTGACCTCTGAGACCATCCTGAGGCACCTAAGGGGAAAAATATGTGTGTGTTTGTGTGTGTGTGTGTGTGTGTGTGTGTGTGTGTGTGTGTGTACATGTGCGTGTGTGTGCAAGTGCAGCCTGACCGCATTACCTTGACCCTTGCCCACCCTCGGGGACACTCATTTCCTGGTGGCTTTGCTTAGCCTGCCATTTTCCCTCCCCGTCTCTCCCTTTGTCTCCTAACACTCCCTTCTTTGCTTTCAAGAGCCATTGTGGGATCTACAGAGAGGTTGGACTCCAGTCCATGGAAGAGAATAAAATAAAAGAATATAGATATTTTAGGCCTGGGGGGGACCATGTACATCGGGGTGTCTGTCTTCATAGAAGAGCAGAGGGCCACCTGCAGCACTCAGCCCCAGAAACCGACATGCCTGGATGGGTGACTCAGGGCCCGGTGTGCGCACTTCCTAAAATGGGCATTGATAGGGGCAGGGTGGCCATCTGGAGGTCAGAGGTCAGAGGCCAGGGAGCTGCAACACAACCTCCCAGTGGGATCACTGGGTGCCGGGCCACAGCGAGGCAGATCGCCCACGTGCGGAGGGCATGCTGGAGAAATGGAAGGTGTCTGCAGAAAAGAGCCAGACAGGAACCGATGCCCGTGTCCCCTGTTGCCACCCCTGTTCTTCCCAAAGGATGCTTACAGGGCTTGGGGAATAATGTTGCATCAGCAGCTCCCCACGGCGGGTGGGAGGGACAGAGGCTGCAAGACAGCTCGTTCCCTGGAGATGGTTTTTTGTGTTTCGGTCAGGATTCTCTTCAGTCACAGTGACCCAAACACCTGACACCCAAAACTTGGGGGAAGACAGTTTATTTGCTTTCAGATCTGGAAATTTCAGAGGTCATATACACAGTTCATGTGATGCTGGCTTCCAAGCAGGAGCTGGGGCTGGAGGTCCTCGGGGGATCATGACATGACGGGGAGCAGAGAGAGAGAGAGAGAGATAGAGCACAAAGGGGTCAGAGAGACGCACTGCAGCTGGGCAGGCCAGGTCACAGCGGCCATTCCCCCAGGCCCCCATCTACTCCAGCCCTGCCCCGCCTCCAGCACAGCTGCCTTGTCTAGCGCAGGAGGTCTGGGGGACATTTTAAATCTAAACCATAAAATTCTAGAAAGCAAGGGGAGGGGTTGAGGAGGAGGATTGGCTGGTGAGTTTGGCAGGTGCAGATACACCCTGGGAATGCCAATAGAAACCCCTGCTCATTCAGCGGCACTTCCTGGGGTCCCCATGCTGGTCCCTGTGTTGGGGGCCAGGAGGACAACAGTGAGAAACAGTGAGAGGATTCACTTGGGTTGGTAAAACTACGAGGGTATCCTTTCAAAGATGGAGATTTGAGATGAAGAGGAAGACCCTCTCTAGGAAAACTAGCAGGCTGTATAGTGGTTTTGATAGAGGAACGCATCAAGGTGAAAGGTTCGGTGAATATACACAGTAACTGTGAAATACGAAAGGCTCACCTCTGAAAAGTGCTCTTGAAGGCTAGATGGGAAAGCAGGAGATTTAAAAAATTTAGTTTAACCATGTGAACAGGTAATATGTTATGTGCTTTAAATATCCAAATGCAATAGGTCACACCCCGAAAGGTCTTGCTTCTTTGCCCCCCTCTTGCATAAAGGACGCAGACTTGACATAGCAGGTATATTCGTTTTCTAGGCTGTGTAACAAATGACCACAGATTTAGTGGCTTAAAACAGTGCCTGTGTATGATCCACAGTTTCTGGGGGCCAGGGGACGGGGGCCTGGGTGTGGCTTCCTCCTTCAGGGTGTCCCAGGGCTGCAGCTGAGTATCAGCTGGACTGTGTTCTCATCAGAGGCTCAACCGAAGCTCTCCTTCCAGCTCCCTCGAGCTGTTGGCCATCTAGCTCTTTGCAGCTATAAAATCCATGGCAGTTTTCTTCAAAGCCAGTAGAAGAATTTCTAGCCTAAAGGAAGGCCTCTTTTAAGGATATTGCCTAAGTAAGTTAGGCCCTCCTGACTAACTCAAAACTACCTGATTAGGGATGTTAATTACATCTGCAGAAGCCCTTTCTTTTTGCCTTATCCTATTGGCTAAGAAGTGAGCCAGGCTCTGCATGCACTCCAGGGGAGTGGATTATCTCAGGGTACATCTCCCTGGGGAATCACAGTAGGGTACAGTCGCTGTCTCAGGAGTGGACAAGTGGTGGCCATGGGCCAAACCCAGCCTGCTGCCTGAAAAGTGTCTGTAAGTAAAGTTTTGCAGGGACACGGCCACCCTCATCGTTTTGCATATTGTCTACCTCTGCTTTCTTGCTAAGTAGCCTCTGCCCTCCGCTAAGGGAAGAGTTGAGTGGTTGCGACAGAGAGGACAGAGAGCGCTGTGGTCTGCAAGTTCAAAATACTTACTCCCTGGCCCCTTGCAGAAAAAGTCTGCTGAGCCTAGACGCTGCTCTCCTGCACAAGGCTTCCTCTTTCTGTCACTGTCAGGGGCCCTCTCTGCACCAGCACACACGGTCTTCACCCGTTCTGGTGGCTGCACAGCCATCGTGTCCACTTACGTGGTGCACCGCCCTTTCCTCACTGGTCCAGGAATGCTGGACACAAGTGGCTCCCAGTCTGCTGCTGGACAGGACTTTGGAAGCTGGAAATTCAAACAGTTTTGATCTAGTGAACTCAAATACGCTTTCTCTCTCTCTCTCCTCTCTCTCTCTTTATTATGTTTTAAGTAAAGCTTCTTTGGTGCTAAAAGTATTTCTTCTCTTCTAACTAAAAATATAATTCAAAATTATACAAAGTTTAAAACATTAGAAATGGGCCGGACGTGGTGGCGCACGCTTGTAATCCCAGTACTTGGGAGGCTGAGACCGGAGGTTCCGGGTTCAGCTACTTAGTGAGGCCCTCCGCAACTTAGTGAGGCCCTGTTTCAAAATAAAGAATAAAAAATAGGGCTGGGGGTGTAGCTCAGAGGTAGAACGCCCCTGGGTTCAACCCCCAGTTCCGCAAAAAAGAAAACAAACAAACAAAAAGCGTTAGAAATGAAAAGGCTCAAGAAAGTTCCAGGCCTGGGCATGTGCAGGAGGACAGAGGGGCAAACTCCCCCCTGGTGCCTTTTTCTCAGTCTCCTGAGTCAGCCATCGACAGCCTTTCCCAAGCTCAGCAGAAGCTGGGCT
Organism: Glis glis; assembly: GCA_004027185.1. Classification (NCBI taxonomy): domain Eukaryota; kingdom Metazoa; phylum Chordata; class Mammalia; order Rodentia; family Gliridae; genus Glis; species Glis glis. Next base: position 11,903 of record PVJS01013045.1, read on the forward strand.
ACCATGTGTGAGGGAGGCCCGCAGGGCATGAAGGCTGAATTTGGTCCTGTTTGGGCCGAGGTGCCTGAGTGAGGCTTGGACTTGATGGTGCCTTCGCAGATCTTTTAAAGACCTACAGATCAGTCCAGATGGTGGAGCCAGCCAGTGTGCCCCATCCTGGAGGACCCGCTGGTCTCCCTGTCCCCAGGGAGCCTCAGGGAAGCTGATCAGGTGATCCTAGTGAACCGCTTCCAAGACTGAGACAGCAACGGCCATGCTGTGGAGGAAGTCGGGAGCCAGAGGCTGCTGCTTCCTGGTCGCAGCAAGAACTGGACCCTCAGGCTGCACAACATGGGTCAAGACGAGCAGAGGGGGTGGCATGAGCCCATCACACGAGGGCTGCCGCCACCAAGGGAGTCCAGCAGTCAAGCATGACCCCAAGAGTGAAGAAAGCTGCAAGGAGACGAGGGAGAGAAGCCAGGCAAGGAAGTCATCCCGCAGGCGGGAGGGTAGAGAAGCGTGGCCGGGCTCAGGAGCAGGCCTGCCGCGGTAGGCGGGAGCGACTAAGCCAGGCGTCTGTGAGGAGCACTGAAGGACTCAACTAGCGCATGGACTGCAGCTGGAGAATCATTTCCGAATTACAGAGATTTAAGTGCACATCATCAAAGGGATGACATCCTCTGCATAGTCGCAAATTAGTGGCTTGGAGGACTAAACGGAAGACAGATCTTTGGGAAACATATTTAGAGATGAAAATCAGACGGGGAAACACACTAAGAAACTTGGATGCTAGAACTGTAAGAGCTAACAGAAAAACGGTAGCGTGGCGGCGTAGGGGAGGCATTGACTGAACAGATGCTGGGGAGAACTCCCCACGCTGTGCAGGATTTGATCTAGACAACAGCCGTGTTCCAGGGAGCCCCTCCAGGCTCAGGAGAGACCTTGACATGCCGGGCTCTGTCCAGCAGCGCATGGGACGACACGATGAGAAAATGCTCTTGAGACTTTATTCCTGGTCTCTAAGAGATGAGAAGGGAGAAGGCAAGAGAGCCAAACTCCCTGAACGAAGCTCTGCTCTTCCTTTTATTATAGGTTTACAGAATTCAGGCGGGGTCATTAAATCATTAATTGTCTCTGGCTAAGGGGTAGATCGTTGTGTTAGGAATGCTTTAGAAGAGAAGTTGTTATCTGGCAGTTTCACAAGAGCTGCGGAGGCTGCTGTCTTCAGCTCCCTCCTTGGGGCGCTCTCCCACCTTAAGCAAAGCCCGCAAAAGGTGCAGTAAAACAGGAGGAAATGGCTTAGATAGCGAAGGGGCATCGGGGTCACTGTCTTCAATTCCCTCAAGAAAGGCAGTCTCCTCCCAGAGCAAGCAAGAAGCTCTAAATCCTTAAGCCAACATTTTTTTAGACTTAGAAGTTTCTCACATTGACATACTTCCAAAAGGGAAGAATTGTATTTACACAGTTAAAAGAATTGTGGGATTGCGCTCAGATTTTTCACTCCAAGCCCTAGAAGATAGAAGATGGCAGAAAGAAAGCACGGATTATTGAAAGGAGAGGGCCTGCCGGAAAGCCTGAGGGACCTGCAAAGACCCTGTGTCAGTGCGGGCATCTGCTGGGACCCCTCTCCCTCAGCAGCAGAGACCTGCACAGGCCGCCTCTGCACGGCCCAGCGATGGAGCTGGAGACAGCAATTTGGAACACACTCCTATTCAACAAATTACTCTTATCTCAAATTCAAATTTGCCTGAGCTCCCTGTGCTTTTTATTATTTACTTGCTTTTATTTGTTTGTTTTGGCTGAATCTGGCAGTTCTCTTCCATGGTGCCATCAAGGACTCTTTCAGCGTTGACCTAGAAATGGTGGTGGCACCTGGTGGCACCACATGCACAGTGAGGAAGAGAGAGAAGACAAGTGTCCCTTGTAGAACACTGTCACGTGACTGGTCACACCCAGCTGCAAGAGAAGCAGGGACATCAACTGTAGCACTTAGAGCTTCTACAGAGAAGGAGGACAAGAGAGAGGGGGCTGAAATGGGGTCAGCCAGCTGCCCCCCCCCACCCTCTGAGCTTTCCCGGGCCACTGTGCATGGTGTGCAGGCTGCACAGCACACCCTCAGAGCTCCGTCGTTATTGGATTTTATGCAAAAGCCGCCTGTGAGGATTGTTTCATCAGCTAGCTTTTTCTGCAAATTCCTACTAGTTCTATCCCACTGAGTAGCTTAAAGCAGCAGCCGCTGATTACTACTCAGGAGTGTGTGAGGCCACTGGACGGTTCAGGTCCTGCTGGGGGCGCTCCTGCGTCTGCGGTGGCTTCTCATCCTCCAGCAGGTTAGTTTGGGTGTGTTCACTGGGGGTCAGGAGACTCCAGAGCAAGAGTGGAAGCAGGCAAGGCCTCTCGGGCCACACGCAGGAGGGACGCAGGCTGTTTCTGTCACCGCTGTTGACACAGGCGGATCACAAGAGCAGCCCAGATTTAAGAAATGGAAAAGGGAAAAGTAGGTGTCTGCTCCACAGAGAACTATTGTACGGTGGATTTGGACGGAGAGGAAATTCATTTCTTTTTTGTTCCTCATTCATCAAAGCTGTACTGATCCCTAGTTTCAGAGTGTCAGTGACTGCCAGGGAATCTGAATAATATAAGCTGGTCAAAAAGTCAACAATATCTACTGAAGGAGAAAAATGTTTGTTCATTTCCTCAAAAGGAGGAAACTAGAGAGGTACTATAGATACTTTGGAATATTCTCCTGTCCCTCCTCTTTCAGATAAAATTGACAACCCCCCGACTTATTTCATGAAAATGAACTTTTAATTAAAATGTAATATGCATAGAGAAAAGTGTGTGCATCTTAACAGTGCAGCTTGATAGACTTTTAAAACGTATCCGGACCCCAGGGCACCCAGCACACAGATGGACCGGCCCCCGACCAGCCCCCAGGTCTCCTCTTAGGCATTTACCAGAACAGACACCGCTCTTGCCTCTGTCACTGTAGAGTGGTTCTGCCTGCTTTTGAAATATTTATCAATGCAATCATGCAATGGGTCTTCTTTTGTATCTGATTTATTGCTCTTAATACTGTATTTGGGAGCTTCATCCATATAGTTGCACATAGCTGTGGTTCATTTGTATTATTATGCAGAATTTTATTCTGTGAGCATCCCACATTTTATATATTCATTCTTCTATTGATGGACATTTGGATCATTTCTGATGTGCAGCTATTATGAATAATATTGCTATGAATATATTCTCACATATTGTTTAATGCATATTTATACAAAGTCAGTGGACTGTATATCTAAAAGCAGAAATGCTGGATCATAGCATGGTGTATTTCAACCCTAATAGATAACCCTGAAGGAGGCTGTGCCAATGCACATCCCCAGAGCCGGTCACAAGAGTGCTTCCCAGGCATGCCCATGACGGCTCTTGCCTGACTTTAGTTTTAGTCATTCTGGTAGGTGTAGTGCTATTCGATTGTTTTAATTCACAGTTTTTTTCTGATGCTGAAAACTTTTTGTGTGTGTGTGTGTGTGTGTGTGTGTGTGTGTGTGTGTGTGGTGTGTGTGTGTGTGTGTGTGTGTGTGTGTGTGTTACTGGGGATTGAACCCAGGGGCATCTTCACCCCCAGCCCTTCTTTTAAATTTTTTGTTTGTTTGTTTGTTTTTGAAACAGGATCTTGCTTGGTTGCTGAGAGCCTTGCTATATTGCTGAAGCTGTCCTCGAACCTGTGCCACCACGTCCCACAGAACTGTTCTAAAAACTTTTTTAACTTTCATATTTACGTCTACAATCCAAATGGAATTGAGTTTTGTTTAAGAGGTAAGATAGGAGTTACTTTTTCAGTTTTCATAGAAAAAAAACTTTGAGATTTTTAATCAGACTTGAACCTAATCTATAGATAAATATGAAAAGAATGAATATCTTTCATTCTTGAGTCTTACACTTCATGAACATAGTATGTTCTTTGATTTATGCATATCTTTTACTTTCTTTCAATGATGTTTTGTGGTTTAGTATGTAGAGGGTTTGCCATCTTTTGTTTGACATTCTTAGGTATGTAAAGCTTTCTGCTGTTGTCATAAATGGTATTCTTATGCATTATAATTTATATTCCACTACTCTGCTGGTGTCTCCACATTATTTAAAGTCCCTCATGTTTCCTGTGTGGTCTCTAGCTTCCACATCTGAGAGAAAACGTAGGACCCTTGACTTCCTGAGACCAGCTGATCTCATCATCATACTCTCTGGTTCCATCCATTTTTTTTTTTTTGCAAATGACATAATTTCATTCTTCTTTGTGGATGAGTAGAATTACATTGTGTGTATATACTACATTTTCTTTGTCCACTCACCCGGTGAGGAGCACTTGGGTTGGTTCCATAGTTTGGCTATTGTGAATTGTCTAGAATTTTTTTTGTGTGTGTGTGGTACTGGGGATTGAACCCAGGAGGATTCTACCTCCAAGCTACACCCCCTGCCCTTTTCTTTTCTTTCCTTCCTTTTTTTTTTTGGTACTGGGGATTGAACCCAGGGGGATTCTACCTCCGAGCTACACCCCCAGCTCTATTTTTTATTCTTTATTTTGAAACAGGGTCTCACTAAGTTGCGGAGGGCCTCACTAAGTAGCTGAGGCTGGCCAAGAACCTGGATCCTCCGGTCTCAGCCTCCCAAGTACACAAGCATGTACCACCAAGCCTGGCTATCTAGAATTTTTAAAATCTCATTCCTAGGAGAAATTGACTGGTAATATTTCCTTCTTCTGAGGTCCTTATAGAGATGTTTTAACTTTGAGATTCAATTTCTTTAATTGGTATAAGACTATTCATATTTTCTATTTCCCTTTATTGATTTTGGTAAGTTGTGATTTTCTTAAATTTGTAGATAGTTTTTTTTCATATCATCATATAGTTTATGTAACAACACCTTTTATTTTTTATATTGGTAATTTTTGCCCTCTTCATTTTTGAATGTTTTGATTTATTAATTTCATTAGTTTTTTCAAAGAACCGATTTTTATTTTATGTTGATTTCTCCATTGAATATTTGTGTTTTAAACATTATTTCTGACTTTATAATTTCTTCTTCTATTTTCTTTGGCTTCATTTGCTTTTGTTGTTACTTTTCAAAATAGATATTTGGATCACTTGTATTTCAGCTTTTCTTCTTTTCTAATATATAAATTTAGTACTATAAATTTCCCTGTTTGTCCACTTTCATTTAGAGACTGTGAATTTTTTTTTTTTTTTTTTTTTTTTTGCGGTACTGGGGATTGAACGCAGGGGCGTTCTACCTCTGCGCTATACCCCCGGCCCTATTTTTTATAGTTTATTTTGAAACCAGGTCTCACGAAGTTGCGGAGGGCCTCACTAAGTAGAGAGAGAGAGAGACAGGAAGAGAGAGAGAGAGAGAGAGAGAGAGAGAGAGAGCTGAGGCTGGCCGCGAACCCGGATCCTCCAGTCTCTGCCTCCCAAAGTACTGGGATTACAAGTGTGCACCACCACGCCCGGCATGAGACTATGAATTTTGACATGTAATATTTCATTGTAATTTATTTCAAGATATTTTATAAGTGTCATTGATATTTCTTCTCGACACATAGGGTAGTTGGAAGTAAATGGATTAATTTTTAAATGTTGGGGATTTTCTGGTTGTTTTCTTTTTAAAATTTATTTCTCATTTAATTCCACTGTGGTTAAAGAATATATTCTGAATCATTTCAAGAGTAGAATTTGTCAAGACTTGCCTTATGGCCTGGCTTATGTTCAATTTTGATCAATGTTCTAGATCAGTGATTCTTAAGTCTTTTGGTCTCCAGACCCCTTTACATTCCTAAAAATTATCATGGTCCCCCCAAATCTTTGTTAACGTGGGTGATACATAATGATAATTAACATGTTAAAAATAGAGAAATTTGCTGGGTGTGGTGGCATACGCCTGTAATCCCAGTACTTGGGAGGCTGAGACAGGAGGATTGCAGGTTGGAGGACAGCCTCAGCAAGTAGTGAGACTCTCATCAACCTAGTGAGATCCTGTTTCAAAATAAAAATAAAAGGGTTGGGGGTATAGCTTGGAGGTAGAATGATTCTGGGTTCAGTCCCTAGTACCACAAAAAAAGGAAAAACTTTCACATTTACTTATTAACTTCTTTAAAATATTAATCATAATCATATGCCATATTCCTAGCCAAAATAACATGTTTTTATGAAAAATACCTCTATCTTCAAAAACAAGAAAATCAGTGACAAGAATAACATTGCTTCACATCTTTTTGATGTCTGGCTTAGTGAAAGACTGTTGGATTCTTATATCTGCTTTCTGCATCCAATCTGTCTCAATATGTTGTTTTGATTAAAATGTATGAAGAAAATCTAGCTCCACACATGTAGGTATTTAGAAAAGAGAGGAGTATGTTAATGTGCTTTTCAGATGAACATGTCATTCTTTAATACTTCAGTAAGACCCAACAACTGGTGGTTTCTTAAAGGTTAATTGCACTGTAGAATCTGAAACCTTCCTAGGATTTTTAATATTCTGTTACAATAAATCTACTATTATATGGTATGCTGCGGGATGGACATTTTATCCATGACTTTATAACATCATGCACTGGACACATGGAAAATATTAGTCGTTGACTTATGGAAATCTTGCAAATGCTGACACGTTTTACTGTAGAATATAAAAAAATCATTATCCACTCAGTACACAATCTTATCAGAAAGTATTGAGAAGCTAAATGGTGACAAGCTTATGGCAGCAGATTCAAGTTTTCGAAAATTTTAGTTTTCACTTTATCTGAAATTTTACCATGGAGAATATGTAATTCGGGTATGTTTCCTTGAAAAGACAGGTTCGCTTTGTACATTTGGAGAGTGTCTGCCAATTCAAGTCTGATTAACCATAATTTGTCTGTCAGTTGTTTTTTCAAGTAACAATGTTGTTCCATGAAAAATGAAGTTATTTAGCTTGCAATTAAAAAACAGTCACGCGCTCACTTTCCTTTGAGATAATCATAATATTCCAGTTTGCATTAGAATGCTTTCCGTGTACTTTCCATTTTGTCATGCAGATGATTAATAAGGTGTATACCGAAGGGTCTGGAACTGCACTGACAAGGATGTTTTTAGAGACACTGGCTCTCTCGTGCGTTTTCCTGGTATCTGGTGCTGATGACACGGTGATACTAGAACACTCTGGTGCTGTTGCCTTGATTTGTGGCGGGAGCCCTCAGCATCATATTAGATCATCAGGGTAATGTCCACACTGAAAGGCATGCTATTATACAAATAGTTCTGCCTGATCCTGGGAGACCCACCGCGCACCTGAAGTCTGCATGGGCCGGGACTCTCCAGGGCTCCCTGCTGAACGCCTTGACTGCTTAATCAGACCTGAAATTCTGCATTTTTTTTTCAGTACTGGGGATTGAACCCAGGGGCGTTCTATCTCCAAACTACACCCCCAGCCCTATTTTATATTCTTCATTTTGAAACAGGGTCTCACTAAGTTGCGGAGGGCCTCACTAAGTAGCTGAGGCTGGCCGCAAACCTGCGATCCTCCTGTCTCAGCCTCCCAAGTACTGAGATTACAAGTGTGCGCCACCACACCCAGCTCTGGAATTCTGCTAACTTCCCTGCTTGTCTGATCTGTGCCTTCTCCACGTGGACTGAGGTCTCTGGGGAAAGTGGCTAGTCCTGGGGAGTCACGTCTTCCTGCCGTCTTTCCTCAGGGACCGGGACTGCTCTAGTTTGATTGCCCTGGTGGCCCGGAGCTACAATTTGGACTGCAGACCCAGGTGATGCAGTGCTGCCCAGTTCTTCCTTTCAGCAGCCTCCTGCAGCTCGGCTTCTCTGCAGGCTCTCTCTCCACTTAGGAATTGGTGAGTGCCTGGAGGGAAGGACATGCTACCAGGCTGCCTCAATGCAATGCACTGCTAAATGCCAGACCACCGGGGTAGTCTCCAAAACCTCCGACAGATCTGCCTTGGCACCCGTTGCACCTCCAGGAGTGGCTGCCTGTGCCACTGGGCACTACCTCTCTGGCCAGCCAGGGCTGCTCCTCTCTGTGTCTGCGCCCTGCGGTGGCACCCTTCCCATGGTTTATTTTCCTGCACTGTTTAACGTTGCTTCTGGAGGCTACAAAGTCTTTAGGGTTCAGAAACTACTGTTTGTCTTTATATTCTTTAAAGCCCCACAGAGCATTTAGCACAAAGTAAACCTTCAAGAAACGCTTTATGAATGAATGAATATTTGAACAAATAAACATAGCCTCATAGGAGCAGGCAGTGTGGAGCCTCCCTTAGTGGGCCTGCTTTCCTGCAGGGAGGGGGATGAAGTGAACAAGCATTCATTGAGCACCTACTGTGTACCAAGACCACCTGGGGACACACTCACCTGCTGAGCTGGGATTTAATCTGCTAACCCGAGAGGTTAGACGTCGTCTAGTGCTGCAGAAGGCTGGCCTGGTGGCTTGTCTCGATGGGGCGTGGACCTGGAGAAACTCCTCGGCGATGTCACCAATCACAGCTTTCAGCCCACTCTGCTATGCTCCTTTAGGGAAGTGGTGTTTTTTTTTTTTTATAGCTGCAAACTATGACTACATGGTAAAGAAAGAGGAGATTTCTCTGAGCCTATCAACCACAATAAAACAGCAGATCTGCTCTTCGCGTCTCATTGGACTTACCGTATTCATTTACCAGGGCCGCCATAACCAAGTGCCACAGACTGGTAGCTTAAGCAACAGAAACCTTGCCTCGCCGTTCTGGATGGCGGCGGGGCTGGTTCCTTCTGAGGCTTGAGGGAGACCGTCTCCCGCCGCCCTCCTGGCTTCTCATGGGTGCCGCGATCCTCAGTGTTCCACGGTCTATAGAGGCTTCACCCCGAGCTCCGCCTTGTCTTCGCGTGGCCGCTCTGCTTGTCTTTGTATGGCATTCTACCGGTGTGTTACCTGTGTTTCTCTTACTTATAAGGACACTCACCATATTAGAGCAGGGCGAATATCTCTTCCAATATAGCTTCATCTTATGCGGTGACCTTATTTCCAAACAAGGTCACACGTTCTGAGATATGTGGAGTTAGGATTTCAACGTATGAATTTTAAGGCAGCATAATTTTAAGGCACTCATAACACCTTCCTAACTTTCCTTTAGATATTAAACATTACTTTCCCATCCTCTTCCACCCAGCCCCCGAGTGTGTGTGTGTGTGTGTGTGTGTGTGTGTGTGTATGCGTGTGTATGCGTAGAATGTATTCATTTTCCTGTCATGCACAGTTGGGGACACAGGGAATCAAGGAGAAAACACTTTCCAACAATCCCACTGCCTCACAGAGCTCACATTTAAGCAGGGGAAGGAAGACAATCAGCTGCCGCTAAGAAGGTGAAAAATGATAGCATTTAGAAATTTTGTGTCCCAAAGAAAACAGGATCAGCAAATGGGCTAGAGTCTGGCTGGAGGTGGGGCGGTGTTGTGCTAATTTAGAAGAGTAGGTCTAGGAAGGTCCCTTTAAGGAGGCTGGGAGGCCAGGATCCCTGGGAAGGCCGCTGTGGGCGGAGGGCCAGCTCCCCTCCCCTGGAGCAGCCAGGCTCCCTTGTCTGCAGAGCTGTGGGGAGGAAGAGCAGGGACTGGCTGGAGGTGCGAGTCAGAGGCGGCAAACGAGGCATTTCATTGTTGCTGGAGTGAGCAGTCCCAGGAGGGGATGGGAGCTGCTGTCGCTTGCATTCTGGAGCGGTTTCTTAAGTGTCCTGGGTGGCCTGGTTACATAACTGAGAGGAAGCGGCAGGCATGGAGGCTGGAGGGCTACTTTTAGGTCACCAGCTCTAGGGCCCGGCTTTGAATAAAATAGACATCTCATCATGCTCCTTCTGCTGGCCGAAAGGCAGAGACCTGCGGTTTTCCTCTCCCAGAACCCTGGAAGGGGAACTGGGTGAAATATGCCAAGCCCCGGGAACCTTCCACGTTCTAGAAGGAAGGCCGGATTATCTACATTTATTTTCCACCTGAAGATTTCTGAGTGAAAGGCAATACATTTTTCAATCCAAACCTCCATCTCCTTCCCTACCCTAGATTGGCTTCCCACAGAGAACTGGGCCACATGTAGAAAATGGCTCGAGAGAAACAGGCCTGAGGAGCAGACTCATCCAACTGCTGCTCCCAGAGAGAAGCTGCGAAGGGAGGGGCGGCATCCACAGCCTGAAACCTTTGTGACACAGTGACATTGTGTGACACAGAGTCGCCCTTGCACCCGCTCCACCTGCGGTAGTGGATGGTGTGAAGACCTGCCAGCTTGTGGGTCTACGCATGGCTTTAGAACCCAGACGAAGATGTATACCTGTGTGTGCTGGTTACCGCTTTGTGCCTTCTGGAAGAAATGGATGATGTTTCATATCATTAATTCCCTTTGGAAATTTTTAAGCAGAGACTCTGATAAATGTAAAGAGAAAAAATAAATCACATCATGGAAGCTGATTCCGCCCTGCTCTGCCTTCCACAGAGCGAGCATGTGCTAGACACGCTTGCTCCAGGTGGGGACGCGAGGTCCAAAGGCCCCCACTTCCCATGATTTACAGAGCAGCCATCCCCAGTCAAAACAGAACGTGAACCACACCCGTAATTTTAAATGTCCTAATAGCCACAATAAAGAAGTAAAAGGAAACAGGTTAAATTAATCTGAATAATATATTTTATTTAACCTAATATGTGTCAAATATTACTATTTCAATATGTAATTCATATAAACCATTATTAATGAGATTCTTGCTCTCTTATGAAGTGCGCCTTCGGTGTCTAGCGTGTGCTTTGCACACCAGCTCACCTCCCACACATCTCAAAGGCTCAGAGCCACCGGTGGCCAATGGCTGCCATGTTGGACAGCCTGCTCTGGAGCGAGTGGACAGCCCAGCTTCCGGCCTTTTCTGTCTGTGCTCTCGGAAGACAGGTGCTGTAGGAATGTTTCTAGAAGGGTACAGGAATGCTTCGTCTTCACAGAAGATTGAGCCCTTCTATAGAGGACTTTTCTTTCTCCCACTTGAAACATGTGGTTCTGGTGGGAGAGCCAGTTAGGGAACCAGCACCCCCTGGCCTCTGTGATTGGTCCAGCCGTGGGGTCGTGACCTCAGCTGCCCAATTAGAGTCCTTCCCAGTGATTTTAACATCTGGGGAGAAGTCTGTCTTATTTGGTCAAGAAATAGTAAAGCTGGAGGACAGAGGTCTCTGTGGTGCATGGTAACCTATAGGGCCAGAGGGGAGTGAGGCCAACCCAGACTGAGGGCGGGGTGTGTGTGTGTGTGTGTGTGTGTGTGTGTGTGTGAGAGAGAGAGAGAGAGAGAGAGAGAGAGAGAGAGATTGTGTGAATGCATTTCACTCTGTTCTATGAGTTCCTGAGCTAAGAATTTCCTGTGTCCACTTAAAGTTGGTTTTTGTTCTTTGTGAAATCTTGGCTTATGCTATATATATATATATATATATATATATATATACTTTTATTTTTTTCAAATTCAGCAGAGTGAGACAGTTGTGTACCAGGGTATCTGGGTGCACATTTTGAGGGACACAAGGCCCTTGTGCCAAAGCTCCCACCTCCTTTCCAAAGCTGGAGAGCCTGGAGGAAGCCCAGGTCATTTTAGCCACCGACTGAGAACGAGCGTTAGTGCTGCCTTGTATTCCATTACCGTCTGCGTTAGAAGAGAACACCAGCCCCGTTAGGATGACAGTCTGAATGGTGGCTTCAATCCGCTGTCCGCCAGCACGCTGTGTTCGGTGAAATGAATTTTTCCTTATTATAGCCTCAGCCTCTCCTGAGCAGCAACTGTCTTTCTACCAAATGGTAGAGTGTTTCTGTGAAGTGTTTACTTGCCTAATTAATCAAACCCTCTCTAAACTCAGCTGCTTTGTGCTTGAGAGAATTTTAGCTTCTAACTTTTATTAAAATAGAAATAAACATGTCACTTCAAGTGCAGTAGGAGGAGCCATAACAGCAAATTGCAATCTTCTCTTTTCTTTTGGAGTCTTTAACTCCATCCTGTTCAAAGACCCTCAAGCCAGCGTGGTGGTGAAGACATGCTTTCGCTATAGAATTTCTCTTAATACACTCCAGTAAATTTCAGCTCAATCTTCTTTTTATACCCATCTAAGCAATGCTTAGCTGCATAAACCACACTTTCCCTATGCTATTGAATCCAAGGACCCAGAAAATTGTATACAGCAGAGTTCTAAATACTGCTGCTCAGCCAGATCCTATTTAGTTGTTCTGTTCTTCCTGGCCTTGGCTCACTTGAGAGTCAGTTTTGTCCTGAAGCATGACGCTTGGGGCACTTTTTGTGACTCAAACGTCATATAGCCCAGCTTGTGAGGCAGGGGAGGTGCCGGAATGGACGACAGATGACACAGACCAATGGCATTAGCAACACAAGAAAGTCACAGAACTTATTTTTAATTCTAAAGCTTTTATTTTGGATAATTTCACTTTTTTATTTTTAATGAACACAGTGTTTGCACATATTCATGGGAGACGGTATGATATTTTAGCACATGGATACAGTGTGTGGAGTAATTGACTTACCTATCACCTCAAACATTTCTAATTTCTTTGTGTTGGGAACATTCAAATCCTCTCTTCTGTCTTGAAATATACACTGAATTATTGTCAATGATAGCAACCGTACAGAAAGCAGTTGTTTTAATGGTGTCCTCAGAGGTGTTTTGGAACCTTCTCAGCATGATCTGTTTCTCCCTTAGGCCCAGAATGTTCTAGCATTGCCCATGGCCATGAAAACCGCTCTCAGAAACCAGACTCCAGATATCCCACTCCTGGTCCCATGGTGACTCCAGCAGCACCTGCGTGGTCCCCGTTGCCACAGGAGCTGGCCCTGCCAAGCTCTAAGCATGGCAGCCAAGGCCAGTCCTCTTACTGTGACCACTGTCAACACAGTCACAACTCTGTGGCCACCGATCTTGGTGCCACTCTCCTGGGCCCTGCTTCATGGGAGGGGATGAAAGCGCCTTCCCTGAAGCCAGTCACAATCTGTCCCTTGCTGCTTTCTGTCTCTGGCGCCCCCTCTCATGGCGCACTGGGGCTTTCTGCACCCCAGGCCTCCTCCCCTGTCAGTGGGCCCTCAGTGCACATGTGTCCCAGGCAGGTCTCCGAAGTGGGAGAGTTGTTCTGCAGAGGGGAGCACCCCGTGTTTCCTCCTTCTTTGACACTGAGTCAGGGACTCGGGAAAGCAGATGTTCTAGAAACCTCTCCCCTGGGGAGGAGCCCACAGATGCTCTGAAAGGGTCTTGTCTGCCTGTACTCAAGGTCTCTGTTCTTATGCCAGAAATACTCCAGTATTCAAGCATTAGCTCTGCAAGGAGCTGCCTCTGAGGTGCAGGGGTGGGAGTGAGGAGAACTTGGGGCTGGCATTTATGCTGGGACACCTGGGGAATTTGAATCAGGGGATCCCACAGAGGCACCCCATGACTTCCCTGCATGGACACCAAGCCCCAGTTCTCTCCTCAACACCCACAGTTGGGTTCTGACCTCCTCTGCCTCCCCCATCTCCACAGTGGGTCAGAGGCACTTCCCTTGTTCATGGGAAGCTGCTTTCCTGTTCTGTCTGCTCCAATTACCAAACATGTTCCCCAAGTGTTTCAGAAATGTTCCCCCAAGCTATTTCTCCCTGCCATTTCTATATTTTGACCCCAGTTTTGCCCTCTAGAATCCAAACAAACAATATGCACACTCCCGTGCATGTTAAGACAGGGCCATCTTACACCCCAAGCCTTCTCCTTTTAGTTCAAACATCCCAGTTTCTTTCATTTGGGCTTCATCTGCTGTATTTCCTCTGGCCTCACTTGTATTCTGGTAACTTATGGACAAGTTTCGGGTTATAAATGCTTTGGGCTTTGTTATGGTTAGATGTAGAATGCCCCCTGAAGAGCTCATGTATTAATGTTCAGAGTTGATGTAATTAAGTCATGAGGGTTGTAATCTCATTGGTGGATAAATCCATTGTAATAGATTTACTAGAAGGTAACCTAGGCAAGTGGGGTGTGCTGGAGAAGGTGGGTCCCTGGGGGTGTGGCCTTAGGGTTTGTGCTTTTGTCTTTGAATCCCCATGCTTATTTGCATTTTCTTGCTTCCAGTCTCTATTATGTGATAGCAGAGCCCATGCTCTCCCTCTCTCCATGTCCCACCACCATGCCCTGAGATCCACAGACCCTCCCTGACCTGGACTGATCCCTCAAATCTCCAAAAACTGTGAGCAAATAAATCTGCCTTCCTCTCAGCTGTGTGGTCAGTTGTTTTGTGTCACAGCAGCGAGAGGGCTGTCTGAGTCAGGCTTCTGAGCTCCAAGGGTAGTTTGTCCTGCGTGAAGTGGGGAAAAGCTGGGCCCTTCTGCGCGGCCAACAGAGACCTGCCACGAGGGTGCCTTGGATCTGATGTGCCGCCTTGGAATTTCCTTTTAACTTTCACCAAGTAATCCTCTTTTCCTTTCAAGTCCCACCTATAGTCCCCCTGTGATTTCTACATGGCACATTTGGCATTTGGCAGAACCCAAAACCTCCCTGAGCTCGTCCCTTCCATACTTGCTTCCCATCCTTTGTGTGGACCCACCCGGAGAACTCAGCTCCTTTTCCTTGGCTGATACAACCATCCGTTTTTGTGCCCTACTTGACTGGGCGCTGGGACTTCTGGCTCCTAAAATCCCCAGTCTCGCCACCAAAGTGGGCTTCATGTCTTGTTGTCTTGTTTGCTCTCTGACTTTCTTGTCTGCTCACATCATCTCCCTTTCTCATGGTGAATCCCTTTTATATGTAGAATGGTTACTGTGCTGCCCTAACTCCTGTGCTGTCCCTCTTCTTCTCCCCCACCCACACACACTGGGTTGTGGGGACTCATCAGTGTTCCCTCTGCGCAGTGGGGCTTCCATTTCAGAGCAGCCTCTTTTTCCTTTCTTATTAATATCAAGGGGAAGGGTTGGGATGGACCTGGAGCTCCACAACCCTGTGGATTGCTCTCTGGTTCTCACCTTCTAAGAAGGCAGACCGATCTCCCATTACTAGGTTAGTTTGGCTTCAAATAACAAGTGTTTCCATCCCTCATGTTGTCAATTAATCAACACTGGATGCCCTAGAGGCATTATTGTTCTCCAAGGAAGTCTCTGGAACATTTCAAGCTGCTCCTTGGCCCCCAGTGCTAAGAAAAGTGAGAGTGAACGTCTGGCTTCACAGGAGTGTCATTTGTCTTGGAAGCATTCTTTCCCACTTCTACCCAAGGTCGGAAATGATGTCTACATGTGTTAAGATCTGCACTCTTTGTTAAGGCTCTAGAAATACTGCGCTGGGAGAATTAAACTCCCAATTGTCTCAGAACCACCGCAGGCTAAAGACATTGTAGTTTTTTTTTTTTACTGAGAAAAAGCCTAATAAACCTTCTAGCTTCACTTCCTATTAGTTGACTTAAAACTCATTGATTTTGGAGGTGACACAGTTCAACAATACAGTATCACCCCCAGTAGCTTTGATATAGGCAACACCTCTGGTATGTGTGTCATGATGATAACGGTGGCCCAGTCACTCTCCAGAGACCAGAAGGCCACTTTTGCTGAAGACACAGACTCTTCACTTGGGCCTGCCGGTGTCCCATGGGGGACTGGAATGGGACGAGATGAAGAGGCTTGGCCTCTGTCTTCAGACTGGACCTGTCTCCTGTGCTGCCCTAGCCTTTGAGTCAGATTCCACTCAGCTCTGCATGGAGACCTGCTGAGCATTTGAGAAATGTCTTGTCTAAAACCATAATATAAGGTTAACTTGACCTAGATTTGTCTAGTCTCTCTCTCTCCCAATTCAGGGCTAAAGACACCTGCCAGCCACCATGACCGGTGTGATAGTCAATCTAGTTTGTCAACTTGACCTGATCATGACACACCTAAGATCATGTGACTTTGGGTGTGTAACAGCAGATTAACCAGAAAGTCCTGCCCTGAATGTAGGCAGCAGGATTTTGACAGGTGCAGGACTTAGATAAAAGAGGGAGAAGCCGCGTAGAGTGCTGCGCGACTCTTTCCGAAGAAAACGCGTCTGCTCCGGCTCATAGAACTGGAACGTCGCCGTTTCTCTGAAGAGCTTCTTGATCTTCTGCTCTCGTCTGAGATCGTCGGCCTCCAGCCCTTCGAACTGAAACTTCACCATCGTTTCTCCGAACAGCTTCCTGATCTTCACATCTTGGACTGGGACTGAATTAGTGGTTGCTCTGATCCTAAGACTCCAGCTCTTAGACCGCTCGACCAGCTACTGGTTCCTCTGACTCTCCACGTGCAGTCAGAACTTGGGACTACATTGCTTCAAACTGTAAGCCCATCTGATAAATCCCTTCTTCAAATATACTCATTCTGTGAATTCTGTTAATCTAGTGAACCCTGTCCAATACAACTGGAAACACCAGACCATGAAAGGAGTGTAAAGAGGTGGCACCGAGTTCTCAGAAGACCTCTGCCCATTTCCAGAAAAACATGAATATTCCTTCCCTTATTAGCCCATTCCTCACTCTCATTATTCCCATCCTATATCTGTAATTGTAAGGTGTTCATCAGGACTTCACACACCCCACAACGACTGTCTCTGGGTGCCTCGTATTTATTGTTACGATTGGGCATGGAATTTTCCTCCCATTACATTTTCTCCCGGGTTATTATTGGTGTGAAACAAAGCCACTCATTTCTATAGATTTATTTTGTAACCAGACACCTTATTAAACTCTTTTATTGTGTTTTAAAATTTGGTAATAGCTTTTCCACCAGAGGCAATTTCCACTGACCTCAGGATGATGTTCTCTTTCCAGAATTGCCTTGTCTCTCCAACCACGTCGAGAGTAAAAATTGTGTGTTATAAAACCCTTTAGCGGTAACTCTCGCCTGCTCCTCGGAGTCAGCCCACTTCTTAGGGGACATCAGTTCTAATTCATCAAAGTCATGCCTTCTCTTGAATCCTTCATTTCTGTACACACCTGGTGACGCTACACCTTCTCTTCTTACCCAGGGCACCTGGCGTTTCCTCTGTTCAGAGAAATTTCATTAGTACATGGACAGGAGGTAGAAACTAATGCTTTTAAGGCAGTGAGTACAGACTAACTCATGGGCTCAGAACCAACTGGGGCATACCTTGGCTGTACCAGGGGAAGGGGTTAGAAAAAAGACAGAAGGAGGAAGCAGCCCCGGAACAGGTGTGATGGTATGAGTCTATTTGTGTCGTGAGTAATAAGACTCTGTCTTTGACAAATAGAATTTTCATTATGAGTTTAACAGAAAGCACCCTATGCTTGTTGTGAACGGGTCTCCTGTGGAAACTACCAAGGAGGTGGAACTCTATGCCTTGGTGTCCCTGAAAGCCCACTCACAAGGCCACAGGAGCACAGATGAGAGGGGCACAGATGTGAGATTGATGGGCATCATATGGGGGCTCAGCCTGCCACTGGCGTTGCAACCAGATTTGGGGTTAAGTTCAACCAAGTCTCCTAGGGGCAGAGGACCCAGATATGTGTGGGCTACACTTCGTCTATTTTTGTAGAATGGTGACAGCAGTTGATTTTTGGTCTGGTGCTTTGCGGCACTATTTTTCTGGGTCACATCTGTCAACACACGGGGCAGGGAGCCCAGGGCTGTGTGGCCGGGCTCGTTTCGAGCTGCTGGTTGTGCTCAGCCTCACGGACGCACGGCGATGGACACCTCTGCATCCAGCCCTCTCACAGATGGATCCTGCTGTTCCTGGGGCAGAGCCAGGGTCAGGTAAGAGTCTGAACTCCAAGCTTATTTTCTATAATAATGGCTCAGGAAAGCAGTTTTTTTGTGTGTCTGAAGTGTGAATGTATTGGATTTGCATTCATTTGCAAGCTCGTTCATTTGACCAGTAGGTCCTAGGCAGAAATGATACGTGTCCAGATCCTCCGTTAGCTCATGTCTGGAGAAGGAGCTAGATGAGCGCAGGTAAAATCCACATCCACATGTGCTGACATAGTAACTCCATGACAGAGGCATGTGCACAGCTCCACGGGACCATGCAGGAGAGAGCGACTCTATCTCCTGGAGTTCTGGACAGGACGCCACATGAAAATTGTTGTGGGTAGGCCTGGAAGGATTGGCTTCATGAGATATTCCAATAGAAAAGATGCAGGTTGGCATTTCAGATGGAAGGAAAACAGGAGACAGGGTCACAGTCCAAGGGCAAGTTGAAAGGCCACCATGGGGGGAACGTGACAATGAGCGTTGAAATGTCAGAAAGAAGATGGTTGTCACTGCTCTTTCTGCAGGAGTTTATTGTAAAGATGAATTGCGATAGTCTTTATGTGTAGGACCAAGGCAGGCAACCCTGCTGCTGCTGAAGCCCTCGGTGTCTGTGGTGGGAAGCACGGGGACATGGGGCAGGACCATGCTGGTCCCTCTCAGTCACATCCCCCCGGGCCTGGCAGAGTATCACACAGACTCTGTTCAATGAATATTTTTCGAATGAAACAAACAAATCATTTAGTAGTCTGATTTCATGCCTTCAACAATTCTAATATTTATGCTAGCCAGAGCAGTGTCCCAGTACTATGTGGCCTTCTTGGATAGGATATAAAAATTCTCATTGAGTCCCTGGTGCACACAATAAAGTGGTTTCCAAGTTTAGAGACCACGGAATTTGTACACATGTTAATGAGGAGGCAGATGTGAGAAACCCATGGAATGCGCCAGCGCCAGGCCTGAACGCTGTCCAGTGTCAGTGGCTTTGGACTTTTGTCTGTTTTATAGACACAAAGCCTTTCCTTGAATTTTTTGAAGGAATGTACGTTTTCTGGCCTAAAAGCTGGCAGTGTGACACTTGTAGCAATTGAATGCACCCTGGGCTGAATCCCAAGAGTCAGTGGATAATGGACCGGTGGTCAGCTGTGAGCTGCTGCACGCTGAGCGTCCACCAGGACGGCCCCTTACGGGATCAGTTGATGACTGGCATCATTAGTGCTGCCTCACCTCAAACTGTCCCACAGAGTGTGTTTCTACCACTCATAAGATAAACCTCTGGGGAGAAGGAGGAGGAGCTGTCACCTAAAGCTGCTGAAGCTGTTTCTAACAAAAGTACTTTAAAGATATATGTATGTGCATATAGATGGATAAGTGTGGTGGAGACAGCTGCACACCTGCAGTGATTCCAGGCAGAGTGTCCCCAGCCTCCAGAGACAATCATACTTGCTTTGCTTAGAAATTCCCTCTTGGGCTTAAGTCTTTTGTTCTATAAGCAGAGTTATGCCTTAAAATGTAAATGACCTCTGACCCAGCAATTTCACCCCAAAGCAAATAACAAAGGTTGATATGGAAAGATGTTCCTTGAATGAGTTACTTGAAATGGAAAAATAGTCCAAGTACCCAAATGCCCAGTAAGGAGAAATAAATCGTGGCGTATCAATGCCATCTATGCAGTAAACGAAAAATGTTCCCCCAAATTTAACATGTACAAATATCCGTAATAGCTTCTGAAATGACACGAAGCCAGAAATAACAAAATCACATTTACTGCAAGATTACAATGTGTAACATGTACAAACACACGTGTGTGTGTGTATATACATATCTATGCATGTACACGTATACATATAAGCGTGCACATGCACAGCTTGATTCTAACCCTAATCAAGATCGACCGAGCCATCCCACTTCTGGGTATATCTCCCACGCAACTGAAATCAGTGTGTCGGACATACCTGCATTTCCATGTTCTTTGCAACACTCACGGGGTAAAGCGAATTTACCAGGGACAGTGTCATCTACAAGTCTGTGGGGGGGGCACTGGGGGTTGAACCCAGGAGTGTTCTACCTCTCAGCTCCACCCCCAGTCCCTTTTATTTTATTTATTTATTTATTTATTTATTTGTTTATTTTTGCGGTACCGGGGATTGAACACAGGGGCGTTCTACCTCCGCGCTACGCCCCCGACCCTATTTTTTATACTTTATTTTGAAACCGGGACTCACAAAGTTGAGGAGGGCCTCACTAAGGAGAGAGAGGGGGGAGGGAGAGAGAGAGAGAGAGAGAGAGAGAGAGAGACAGAGAGAGATTGAGAGCTGAGGCTGGCCTCGAACCCAGATCCCCCGGTCTCCGCCTCCCAAAGTACTGGGATTACAAGTGTGCGCCACCACGCTCGGCCAGTCCCATTTATTTTAAAACAGGGTCTCACTAAGTTGCTGAAGATGTCTTTGAACCTGCGATCCTCCTGTCTTAGCCTCCCAAATACTGGGATCACAGGTGTGCGCCACCACGCCTGGCTCATCTGCGATTCTTGCTAGGGCCGAGGTTGGATGACGGGCAGGTGGGATGTGGGGAAGGGGCTCTGTACCCAACCACAGCTCTGTCTTGTCCTCACCTTCCCAGCGTGCTGAGACCTGTGGGTGGAAGACCTGGGCTGGTCAGCACCTGGTGTCACCCGCTCCAATCCCCCTCGTTGTATACAGAGGCACAGGGCTTGGAGGTGTTTGGTGACTCTCTCTCTCTCTCTCTCTCCTCTCTCTCTTTCTCTCTCTCTCAATTATGTAGGACCTGGGGACTCCCCTTCCCCCTCTTCTAATCCCACCCCAAGCAGGCAGCTCTGATTTTTCACACTGAAATCTAATGCGCAAAGCAATTGGCTACTAAGCAGGAAACCCATCTTCCCTGCCCTCCACCCCACCCAGAGGCTGGATTCTTTGTGGCACATCCTCTCAAAAAGAAGCTCCAGTTTTCTTGTATATGAATACAAGTAATGATAATACTGATGAAATATGACCTATATCTTATGCCAAAGTCATAGAGACGTGACACTTTGGAAAGGGAAGAAGAAGCCATGCCAGTGTCCACACGAGTCCCACACGAGTCTGCATTTCAGAGAATTCACAGCTCTTGGTTCTCGTGGGACTTGAACAAGAAAAGCAATTTGAATCATTCAAAATTATGTAAAAATACGTATAGTTACACATTACCAGTTTAAGCATAGTCATACTCTCCTTCAGAATGTCTACCTCATTTCTGTGTCCTGTATTTTTGAGCCATACCCCAAGGCATCCCTCTTCGGCCACGCCACCCATCTTAAAGACGGCGACTGCTGTGGTTTGAATGTGTCCCTGAAGTTTACGTGCTGGAAACTCATGAGCTCGCATCCCAGCGCAGCTGCTCAAGAGCTGGCATCCTTAAGAGAGCTCTGTTCTCATGGATGGATTAAGGTGGGATTGTGGAAGCAGATTTGTTATCTCCATGGTGGGTTTGCTGTAAAAGTGAGCTCGACACCATCTTGCTCTCACCATGTGATGCCCTCGGCAGTGGATGATGGCCCCTCAGCCTTGGACTTGCAGCCTCCAGAACCGCAAGCCAGATAAACTTCTATTCTTTATAAATTACCCTTTCTGTGGTATTCTGTGATGTAGCAGAAAATGGACTAGGATGGTGACATTGATTCAAGAGGAAAATCTCCCAAGTCCCTGGGTCACAGTACTGCTGAAGTCTAAGCATGCCGTGTGCTGTGTTAAACCCATCGCGGGGTTTGTCTGTGTGTTGTTAGAAGCTTGCGTCGGCTGGAGTGTTTGAACACCTACACAGTCTTGGAGGCTCTGAGTGAAACACCAATTCTGGGCACTCTTCCCTCTGGGAGCCCATTTGAAGCACAAAGGAGCTTCTTACAAGTCCAGCTGCCCCAGCCCAGGTGAACTGATCTGCTCTCCACGGAGGAAGCCCGGGCAGAGGCAGCTTATGGAAACTCCCCCACGGGCCTTGGATGCAGGGCGGGTATCCTAAGGACGTCTGAAGTAGGGGGTGCAGTTTTTCAGCCAGTCTTTGGTCATTTGTAAAATCAAAACCAATGAATTACTAGAGCATATTGGGTGAAAGAGGAAGAAGCAATGGAAAGATAATAAGAAAGATAGAAATAATCTACACTCTGCTGCCTACTTTTTGGGTTCAATTTATTGGGTTAAATTAATTTCAAGGGCAGGCTTACCAAAAATGCCAGGAAGACATTGTCGGGTGTCCAAGGCTCTGTGTAGACTGACATTATGGGAGGTCCTACTTAGAAGGCCTGGCTGGCTGGCTCCACCCTTGGCCGGTGGGGCACACATGGCTCCTGTCATCAGCCCAGCATGAGACTCAGACCCCCTTTATTCACCCCCCCCACTAAGCTGAGGCCAGCTAGGCTGCTGGCCAGTGAATTGAGAAGACTCTTCTGGAAGGATCTTGCATGGTGTGGTGCAGAAACCGAGCAGAGACAGCTGGCCTCTCAGCCCCTGGAGGCCTGCTCTGTGCAATCATCCGTCCTGCCTGCCCAGGCCGTTCTCCTGCTGTCCCTCCCTCTCCCCTCCCACTTCCCCCCTCCACCTGCTCTGCCTTTTCTCCTCTGAAGCAGGGTGCCCACCCACACGTGGCCCCGAGGGATGCAGCTGCCCCACCACCCACATAGAGAGCGGCCTGAGCACAGAGAAGCCTCCCCCTCCAGGCCTGGAGCTCATAAACATCCCCCACCTCTGCGCCCGCCTCCACCCCTGCACCCAAGCTCCTGTCTGTCATCCCTTCTCCTGCCTCTGGCTTTCCCTCCCTCCCAGCCAAGTCTGGATTCATCAGCGCTGTTTACTGAGCCCTGTGCTGGGGAGCTGGACCGAAACTGGGCGTGAGAGTGGACGGACGGCTGCTTCTCCTCGGGCAGCTCAGCCTGGCTCCAAGGAGCAAGTCAGAAAGCCACGTGGAGAACCCGTGGCTGTGACAGGGGCTTGCAGGACGCCGCGTGGCCTTTCTGAAGTGGTTAGCTCGTGAACAGGATCGGTGCCCTCATAAGGCTCCGAAGCGAACAGAGTTTGCATCTCGTACCTCGTGAGACATGGGGAGAAGGCTGTGTACCAGGAAGCCAGCCCTCACCGACACCGAACCTGCCTGCCTGGATCCTGGACTTCAGCCTTCAGAATTTAAGAGATAAATATCAGTTGTTTATAAGCCACACCTGGTTTATGGCATTTTGTTACAGGAGCACAAAGGGACTAAGATAGCAAGTGTAGCAACGATGGTAATGATGATAAAAATAATCATCACCAGTGAATACACGAGCTGGACACTTCTCTGTTACATGTGTGAACAGTTCACATTTAATCCACATAGCGATCCCATGACACGGGCGCCAGTCTAATCCTCCTCCCTGTAAACAGTGAACCAGGCGGAGAGGCTTTGAAGGCCCGAGACCCACTGGGTGTCCAGTCTTGACTTCAATCTCTCTCCTCAGCTTAATTCCCTCCTGAGCAAAGCCACACTTACCTGATGTCCATGACGTCCTCTCTAGCCTACAGGTGTGCACCAAGGCCTAGTGCGTGGGAGGTACCAGCGAGATGCTGGGGCTGGGAGCGCAGCGGGGGGCACTGCTTGCCCAGGGCCCCAGCAGCGTGGGGAGTTGGCTATAATTACTCTTAATCACCTAAAGGAATTTGAGGCGTGAGCCAAGGAAATATCTCCAGCCTGCCCTGGAGCTGAAGGGGCACTCTTCAGGAGTGGGAGGCAGGCAGGGCAGAGGGAGCAGACAGCTTTGGGGTACCTGAGGACAGGGCTGAGAGGCTGTGAGGCACCTGTATTGGTCAGGGTTCACTAGACTAACAGAATTCACAGAATGAGTATATGGAAAAAGGGATTTATCACATCAGCTTACAATGTAGTCCCGAGTTCCGACTGCACATAGAGAGTCAGACTGCACGTGGTCGAGCGGTCTAAGAGCTCTTCGGAGAAACTATGGTGAAGTTTTAGTTCGAAGGGCTGGAGGCCGACGATCTATGACGAGAGCAGAAGATCAAGAAGCTCTTCAGAGAAATGGCAAAGTTGGAGGCCGACGATCTCAGACAAGAGCAGATGCATTTTCTTCGGAAAGAGTCGCGCATTGCTCTACGTGGCTTCTCCCTCTTTTATCTAAGTCCTGCACCTATCAGAACCCTGCTGCCTACATTTAGGGCAGGACTTTCTGTTTAATCTGCTGTTACACACCCAAAGTCACATGATCTTGGGTGTGTCATGATCCGGTCAAGTTGACAAATTAGATGAACTATCACAGCACCCCAGTGCTTTTCCTGTGGTTCCCAGGGCAGCCTGCTCAGAAGTCCCATAGGGTGTGCACTCTGCCACCCTGGCCTGCGCCTAGCAGCAAGCCCAGAGCTACAGATGGTGGGGACAGGGAGCTGGCCAGGCTGTGGTGCTGCAGATGAGGTAGTGGGCATGTGTGGCACCACCCCGGGGGGGGGGACCCTGCTGCCATTGCGATTTGGTGTTCTGGAACCCACCGTGCCTAGCATGTGCCTTGTGATCAGGTCCCAGTGTTCTTCACCGCCACCCCCTCGCTGTGCTCCTGCGTGTGGGCCTCTCCCACTCCTTTCTGGGTGCTGTCCTCCCTTCTGCATGTGGGCCCTTCTCCCTCCATGTGCTTCTGTGGCTCATACCCGCACTTCCTCCAGGTTCCTGCTGGACCTTCCTTGTCCTGCCTCTTATCTGAGAGGCCGATCTGTGTCGAATGGCAGCTGCCCCACCCAGTCCCATCCCCTCCACTCTCCTTGCCCTGCAGTGGTTCTCCTCGGAGCCCTCCCCACCCCTCAGCAGACTCTAGTCTGGTACTGTCTTTCTTCCCCAACCCCAGTTGAATGTCAGCCCCTGGAGGGCAGGTGTGTAGTCAGCTCAGGCTGCTGTGACAAAATCCCACCAACTGGGAAGCTGAGGACCATCAGAAGTTGTTTCTCACAGTTGTGGGGCGTGGGAACTTAAGATCAGAGCCCGAGCCACCCCAGGGTCTGCTGAGGGCCCAGCTCCTGGCTCATAGATGGCGTCTTCTCGCTGCGTTCTCCCATGGCAGAAGGGGCTGGGGAGCTCCCTGGGGCCTCTTTAATAGGCGACACCACTCCCAGTCAGCAAGACTCAGCCTTCATGACCCGATCGCCTCCCAGAGGCCCCACCTGACACCCTTGGGAGTTAGGGTTTCAGTATATGAATTTTGGAGACACAAACATTCAGATCCTAACGGCAGGGGTTTGGTTTTTCCACTCTTATATCATTAAGGCCTGGGATGTAGTGGGTGCTCCAAAAGTATATGTTCCAAGCAAAAATGCAAGAACAAAAACAAAAACACCCAGAGAGGCAAGACGATGTACTGCAACCCAATTTGTAATAACAGAAGACAAGAAACCACATATTTCCATGACTAGGTGACGGGTTGATAAACTGTGGCGCATCCCTGTAGTGGGGTCTTGCACTCTGTAACGGGAAGGAGGTGTCCATAGGATAGAATGGCTGATATTATGAAAACAAGGATCCGGACAGGATGTGCAATATGCTTCTATATATCTAAAAAGGGATGGGAATATATATGTATAAAATAATGAAAAATAATGGAGTGTACATTTTAGAATTGCAATTAAATCCTGCAAAGGAAGGGAGGACTAGGGTAGAGAGGAAGGAGGTAGGATAAGGAAGCCGAAAATTTTCTTTTTGTTGTTGTTGGTGGTGGTGGTACTGGGGATTGAATCCAGGAGCATTCTACCTCTGAGCTACACCTCCAGCCCTATTTTATTTTTGTTTTGAAACAAGTTTCTGAGGGACTTGCTGAATTGCTGAGGCTGGCCTCGGACCTGCGATCCTCCTTTCTCAGCCTCCCAAGTAAGGAAGCTGAAATTCTTTGAGTGAGTCCTGTTTATAATTGGACTTTGAAACCATGTAAACATTTTACATAATTAAGAGACAAAATCACAATTAATACCATCCATAAAAATAGGAAGCAAAATGAAATTAATTTCACAATGTATGCATTTGATGTCAGAACCACACACACAGGAACTATTTGAAGTGATTTCAAAACACAGCAATTTGATTATATATCCCTAGGGGGATGTATAAGTGGGACAAAAAACAACAAAAAAACCCAGCTCAAAATCTTAAGGTTTCAGCAGCTCTATTTTTGGTGGTAGTATTGGCATTCTTCTTCCAAGGCTACTGTGTGTTAGTGAGTCAAAAGCAAAAATGTAATGGTGCTGGTTTCATTAAGAACCAGAGTATGGGAGAAAGGAGATTCAAGTTGGATAATGAATCTCAGGGAAAAGTCTCTATCCTGAATCTGGATTGGAAGTTAGTGGTATGAGTCAGGATGAATTGTATCTGAATTTTTAAAATTTTTCTATAAAAGGGCCTAGAAACAGTGGCTGAGCCATTATTCATTAGCACCCTTGGAGCCACGATTGTGGTCTCTAAATACCATTTCCCACTAAAAGAAATCAAGGTTCCTTGGAAAAGGGTTGGTATAGATCCTGGGGCAAGGAAAATGTTGGACCAGTCATCTAGTTAGGCAAGGGACTGACCAGCCCTCCTGTGGCATATCCAAGGACCAGGAGGAGAACAGGCAAAGCTGAGCTACAGGGACAGAAAGTAATCTGATGATCTGAGGACACACTTGGGGAACAGTGGCTGATTGTGAAGAGTGAGCACAGAGAGCCCGTGAGTTTCCTCTGATCTGCAATTTGAGGTTGATGTGTACTGGAGGCTTTGTGATGGCCAGGCAGGTGACCACCTGTGGCTTCCCTGGAGCAGCTGGCAGGGGCAGATGTCAGGCTCAGGGGACTAAGTTGGGTGCTGGCCTCGCCAACCTCCTTCCCCCTCCTCCTGGGTGGTCTGTTTCTTCTCTCAGTTTCTGGCCTGTGCTGGGAACTGTCTGCCTGACCTCCCCATTGGGGGGTCTCAAGACATCCACCTTGCCCCATCCCAAGATTATTTCTTGAACTCTTCCCCTGTCCCCTGAGCATCAGAGTGACTCTAGGCTTTTCCATCTCTGAGAGACATGACTACCTGCTAAAACTCAGCTCAGCTGAGAGCAGGGAGCCATCCTGGACTTCCCCCCTCTCCTGCTGCGCCCCACACCCGCCCATCACGAGCTGCCAGCTCCATCTTTCAAGCAGGTCTCAACTTGCTCCCTTTCCTCCAGGGTTACAGGTCTGCTCTGTGCAAGCTGCCCACGCATCTCCTCTGGACCCGTGGCTTTCCAACTCTCCCCCTCAGAGCCTCTCTCCACATAGCAGACAGGTGGCTTTATGCAACAATCCAGACCTCGTCATACAGGCGCGGTGGCTTCCCACTGCACCTCTGTCTAAATTGTTCACATGCCCTGTGGAGCCCTGCAGACGTCCCAGCCCTCCAGAGCCATCTCATGCCACCTCTGCATCTTCAGGTACCTGGAGGTCTTTCTGTATTCAGAATGCCCCCCAAAATGTGCTGCAGCTCCACCCCTAATGTACACCCTGTTTTCTAATTCCTGCTCATCCCTAGGGACCTACCATGAATGCCAGCCCCTCTGGGCTGTCTTTCCTTCCTCTCTCCAACCCCAGTATGGCAAGGCTCCTGCCGTCCTTGCAAATCACCCCCACACCTGTCCGACCTTTCTCACTCCTGCATGTCATCATACATTTACTTATGGGTTTATTTGTTAATGTCCATCATCCTGCAAGACTGTGAGGTCCTGGGGAGGAGGCCATCTATTACCACCACTTTATTCCTCGTCAAGGGACAGTAAATGGATGATCAGTGAGTGGGTGAATGGAGAACCCCTTCCCATGCTGACATCGCACCAATGCTTTTGTTGAATGCCTTTCAGCGTCCCCGGGTTGCTATATGCTAAGGCTCTACCTTCTTTATTCTAAGCTGTTCCCATGCGTCCTCGACCACTCATCTCCTTTCACCCTATGCCCAGTTGCCACTTCCACATCAGCCTGGCCACAGTTAATTTCCCTGGGCTCTGCAGCTCCAGTTTCCCCACTAAAACCTTTACCATCCTTTAAAGAGGAGTGCTGAGTCCACCTTTTATATATATGAAAAATATATGCTTTTATCGGTGCATTTTAATTACACATCATAAAGAGATTCCGAGTTTCATAGACACGTACATGCACACAGCATGGATTCCTCTAATCCTACCCTGCCCTCCTCGCTGTACCTACTACTGAGACTGGTATTGATAACGTTGTATATGGACACAGCATTATTTGAACCGTTTCCTTCATCAAGTCTCATTTCCCCCTCCCCACCTCCCTCCCCCAAATCCCCTTCCACTATTTTAATGGCGTCTTAGCATTCTCACGGGTATGTCCAAAACAAATGACCCCACAACTTAGAAGAAGCAAGATGTATTTGCTCATGGTTTAGAGATTTTGAATTCAGTCCATGTGAGGCCAGGGACTACAGATCTCAGGGCATGGTGGTGGGAAGTAGAGAGAGGGAGAGCCCAAGGCTTCCCTCTTGAATCAGGGAGGCCGGAAGCAAGAGAGTGAGCCAGGGGAGTAGGAGCCATATATAATCCCCAAGGCCACAGCCCCAGGGACCCACCTTCATCAGCCACACCCTACCAGCCCAGGCCACCAGCCAGATAAATCCATTATCATGGATTCATCCACTGCAGAGATTACAACTCTCATGACTTCACTATATCAACCCCGAATATTAACAAATGAGCTCTTTAGGGGACATACTATAACTATAACGAGTGGTCTCTCTCCCCATGTATCTGAAGTCCCTTTTGTTTCTCAGTTTCTCTCTCACATCCACAAATAAGAGAAAACATACGACCCTTCACTTTCCAAGAGAGGCTGATCTCACTTAGCATAATATTCTCTAGTTCTGTCCATTTTCCTGCAAATGGCCTAGTTTTGTTCTTCTTTCTGGCTGAGTAGAGTCTGTGGTGTCTACACACAATGAGTTCGTCTTTTATGCTGCCTTCATCCCTGCTTCTAGAAGCCCATCACACTTGCTTGAACCCTCTTGCATGTACACTTCTTTCTGCCATCTAGCAAGCCGGCGCCATCCTGTCTTCCTTTCCTACTAGGCTGAAAGAGGGCAACTCTCTTCGTCCCTGTCATAGTCTTCTACATTCGGAACTCATAGGAGTCGCGAAGGACACATTTGTCAAATGAATGAAAGCATTATTGAAACTATGATATGACTCTGCAGTTACAAGATGCTGTCTCGTGGATCTTTTGAAGTGTTTCTAATTCTCAGAATAAAGGATTCACTGTGAGATTGCTCTGGACTGATTCCCCCGAGGGCTCTCCATTAATCGTTTAGTCCTGGGGACCCCATGAGGCCAGCTGGAGGGAAAAGCTATGCGAGCGGGCAGCAAAATCCTGCCCCAGGCGCACCATGACTTTTGCATAGCCTGGCCTTCGAGTCGCCTTTGTAAATGAAAAAAGTGGCCCAGCTTCAGAGCCGAGAAGACAGACTGTTTTCATTTATTTTACATTATACTTTAAGACCTAAATATAAATATTCCTGCTATTCATCTCAGCATGATTTGGTTATGGAAATATAATTGGAATTGTTGAAGAGACACAGGCAGCTTCTATTTTGGTCCTGGCACAGGAAATTCGGCCTTTGTCCATTTTTACGGTTTGATTTATGTGAGGTGAAAAATTCATGATGCAGGAGTCAGCCTCGAGCAAATACTGTTGTGTGCATGAGCCACTAAAACAGCCTCTCCACGCAGGTTTCCTGTTCAAGCCGTTCTGAAGCGAGGAGTTGAGCTGCCGCAAAATATTTGATTGACTACAAATCTGTCAGTCTCTGTTATGTGGAGGTTAGTGGGGGCTCAGCCCAGGTCACGGAGAGAGGTACAGGGCGCCCGCTTTCCGTCAGCTGTGCCTTCTGTGTCAGGTGCTTTGTTGTCTTATTTAATCCTCTAATCATCCCATGATGTAGCTCCAGTTATCTTTATCTTCCACAGCGGGAGCAGAGCCGTGCTCGGGAACCTGCCTGAGCCTGCCCCGTGGGTGAATGGCCCTACAGCGTGGCCTGACTAGCAGGCTGCGTTCTGGGCTTCTTGGTGCAGGTGCAATGATGCAGACAGATGTCCACAGCTCGTGGCTGGCCGCCCTGCTGCCCACAGGCAGAGTCCAGGTTGCATCTCATCATCCCAGAGACTCCTAACGGAGGTGGAGCCTCTTCATTTTCTTCCTCGCAACACCACACACATGCCCTATGCTTCATGAACTGTGGACTTTGAGAGTGTCCTCCATTCCAAAGGGGAGCGATACATCCTGACCTGCAGGGGACAGGTCAAGCCTTTGACCCATGGACACTGCCACAGACGCTTCCTCTCAGCCGCCCGCGAGGCACTCGCAGGTCCAGTGTAAGCCCCGACCACAGATGCCTCTGGTCCTCTGTAAGCCTCATCCGAGCCCGAAGGCTGTGCTATCAATGTTGTCTGCAGGGTGTCACAGCACGATGCTCCAGGACTCTGGGCTTGCGGGACCCTGTGTGTGAGTTCAGGCCCCGGAGACCACGCACTGACCTCATCTCATCAAAACTGTTTCCCAACTCAGAGCCGACCCTCAACCTAGAGTTTCCCGTAGGTTTTTGCATATTTTAGCAGAGAAAGGGTTTGGCTGAGGAATGTGGAGGACTCCCCCGGTCCATCATCTGCAGGAGGGAAGACAGGGAAAGACGTCCACCTCCCGGCTCCTGGCTCCTTGCTTGAGTCCACGTTAATCAGAAAGCACAGCAGACGTCCCCCCCCCCCGCTGCACAAGAGGCATCTAGAAGCAGTGGGGCATGTGCCCGCTCCCACCCAGGACACTCCCTTCAGCTTCTAGGTCTCAGCATGGCTGGGGGTGGAGAAGAAACGGGGATCAACTAACTGTGGTCTCCCTGGCCACCTGCCATGCAGACACAGGCAATTCCAGGGAAGCCGAAACTGATAGAAAGTTCTCTGGGTAGAGCAAAGATCTGATCCAACAGGGGCCGGGCAGCTCACCATCTACCAGGCAAATAATGAAAGCAGACCAACACTAGATATGTGGGATATCTTTAAGGGAAAAATCTCTCTCTCTCTCTCTCTCTCTCTCT
>PVJS01013046.1:0-23843 GCA_004027185.1 Glis glis
CTCTCTCTCTCTCTACCTAGTGAGGCCCTCTGCAACTTCGTGAGACCCGGTTTCAAAAATAAAGCATAAAAAAAAAAAATAGGGCCGGGGGTGTAGTGCGGAGGTAGAACACCGCTGCGTTCAATCCCCGGTACAGCAAAAAAAAAAAAGAAGAGTAGCTGGCAAAGATCTTCTCCCATTCTGTAGGCTCTTTCTTTAGATTCTTGATGGTTTCCTTGGCTGCACAGAAAGTTTTTAATCTAATGCCATCCCAGTTATTAATTCTTGTTTAATTTCCTGAGCTTTGGGGTCTTATTGAGGAATTTCTTCCAAGGCCTATATGTTGAAGTGTTGGTTCTGTGCCCTCCTCTAATAATTTCAAAGTCTCTGGTCTAGCCCGGCATGGTGGTGCATGCCTGTAATCCCAGTAATTAGAAGGGTAAGACAGGAGGATTGCAGGTTTGAGGACAGCCTCAGCAAGTAGTGAGACCCTAGCAAGACCCTATTTCAGAAAATAAATAAACAAAAATAAAACAGGGCTGGAGGTGAAACTCAGAAGTAGAATGCCCCTGGATTCAATCCCCAGTACTCCCCCCCCACACACATACATAGTCAGGTGTGTTGGTGCACACTTGTAATCCCAGTGCTTGTAAGGCTAAGACAGGAAGATTGCAAATTCGAAACCAACCTCAGCAATTTAAGGAGGCCCTTGCAACTTAGACCCTGTTTCAAGATAAAAATATAAAATAGGGGTGTAGCTCACAGGTAGAATGCCCCTGGCTTCAATCCCCAGTATGACCAAAAAAAAAAATGCTTTTGTCTAATTTCCAGGTCTTTGATCCATCTTGAGTTGGCTCTTGTGCAGGGTGAGAGTTTGGGGTTTAATTCTGTTTTTCTACAAATGGATAACCAGTTTTCCCAACACCATTTGTTCAAAAGGCTGTCTTTTTTTCAATGTATATTTTTGGCACCTTTATTGGAAATTGATTGGCTATAAGTGTGTGGATTTGTTTCTGTATCTTCTGTTCTTTTCCATTTGTCTGGGTGTCTGTTTTTGTGCCAATACCATGCTGTTTTTATTACTATAACTCTGTAGTATAACTTTTTTGGGGGGGTACCAGGGATTGAAACCAGGGGTATTGTACCTCCGAGTTATACCCCCAGGACTATTTTTTTTATTCTTTATTTTGAAACAGGGTCTCAGTAAGTTGCAGAGGGCCTCACTAAGTAGCTGAGGCTGGCTACGAACCCGTATCCTCTGGTCTCAGCTTCCCAAATACTAGGATTACAAGCGTGTGCCACCACGCCTGCCTCTGTAGTATAATTTGAAGTCAAGAATTGTGATGCCTCCTGCATGGATTTTTTTTTTTTTCGATACTGGGGATTGAACCCAGGGGCATTCTACCTTTGAGCTACACCCCCAGCCCTATTTTTTGTTCTTTATTTTGAAACAGAGTCTCACTAAGTTGCAGAGGGCCTCACTAAGTAGCTGAGGCTGGCCGTGAACCCAGATCCTCCAGTCTCAGCCTCCCAAGTACTGGGATTACAAGCGTACACCACCACACCCGGCTTACTCAATCATTTTCTATTACATATAATATAAAATTTTTTTTTTGGTGGTCAAGAATTTAATAAATATTATAGCTGGGCATGTTGGCCCACCTCTGCAATACTTGAGAGACTGACACAGGAAGATTGCAGTTCAAGGTCAACCTCAGCAACTTAGTGAGACCCTGTTTCAAAATAAAAAATAAAAGCCGGGTGTGGTGGCACACGTTTGTAATCCCAGTACTGGAGAGGCTGAGACAAGAGGATAGCAGGTTCACGGCCAGCCTCAGCTACTTAGGCCCTCTGCAACTTAGTGAGACCTTGTTTCAAAATAAAGAATGAAAAATAGGGCTGAGGGTTTAGCTTGGAGGTAGAATGCCCCTGGGTTCCATCCCCAGTACCAAAATAAATAAAAAGAAAAAAAATAAATAAAAAATAAAATAGGACTCAGGGTCTAGCTCAGGTAGAATTCTCCTGGGTTCAATCCCCAATACCCCCCAAAAGAATTTAATTAATATTGAAATTTTAAGATTGCTAATGTTAAAGCCCTATAATAATTAGATTTCAAGCTCGCAGATGAAGCTTAGTATGAGGTTCTGTGGTAATTTTGCTCTAGGCAAGTTGTAAATTCCCTCGTGGGTTGTTTGAGACGTTCTGTGTGTACGTTTCTCTTTGGGGTTTCATTTGTAGGAGGAGGAAGCACCACAGGCAGCATGTAGGGTCCTGTGTATCTGTGTGCATGCACAGTAGTCTTGAGTCAGCCCGCTGGCTCCTGGAGTGGAAGCTAAGGCTCAGAGCTGCCTTGAGGTTGGTTTTTAATATAATCCAGAGTTATTTGGAACCCGTCTGTTGAGTCTGCATAACGCTTTGCTTAGAAAGCAGTACTTGTATGTTATTCTGCAAGATCTGTCCGCAAAGTAGCGCTATTTCATCGGTGTGCATTTCTTCGCAGGGCCAAGCTCTAGTGATTCTCCCGTTTTTCACCAACCTGAGTGGAGCCCCTCTGGAGGACCTTAAGCATGTTCTGGAAAGGCTCATCGTTTCCAATTTTCCCATGAAGTCTGATGAATTTCCCCCAGGAACTCTGAGGTACAACAATTATGTGGACTGCATGAAAAAGGTTAGTTTTTAGTGGTACCAAAATTAAAACATTTTTTTGTGTGAACAAAATATCCAGAATTAGAGAAGTGCTCTAGCTTTAAGAGTTCATTTTGTTTATTTATTTATTTTTACTTTTTTGTGGTACTGGAGATTGAACCCAGGGTCATTCTACCTCTCAAGTACTGGGATTACAAGCGTGCGCCACCACACCTGGCTTAAGAGTTCATTTTAATTCCTTTGGAAGCCTGGCTGTCTGCATAGGCAGATACATAGCTGAATCCTTTGCGATTCTATTTGCTCCCTCCATTTTTAAATTGTGAAATATTTTATGCAACAAATAGACTCTTCAATATATATGTAAATTATGAACAATAATGCCAGAAGAAGCTGAGGAATAGGATATTACTTATATGTTTTATCTTGTAAATTTTAATAAGAGTAATGGTTATTTGAAGAACACTGAATGATTGCTCGATAGTTTTCAATATACAGCGGAAAGTCTCTAAAGTATCAGTGGCTGGCACCAGCAGCGGCACACTCCTGTCATCCCTGCAAGGCAGGAGCTGGGCCAGAAGGATTGCAAGTTTGAGGCCAGCCTTGGCAACTTAGGGAGATCTTGTCTTAAATAAAAAGTAAAAAGGGTATCAGTGGTAGAGTGTCCCTGGGTTCCAACCCCAGTACCGTCAAAGTAAATCAGTAAAGTAAACATACAAGTGGCTGAAACAACGTGGCAGGCTCTTTCTCTTTCATATGTGTGTGGTTCTGCCTCAGGAGAGTCACAAGGGGCCTGGTCTCCTTTCATGTTCTTGCTCACGTGGCTTCTATCTTGACAGTCTGGCTGATCTAGTTCCTGCTGTCCTATCCCCCTCTAGCCACCAGAAGGAGAGGATGGTAGAGAACACGTCTTCCTAAGTGCTTCAGGCAGGAGTCACACAGATCATGTCTGCTGATACTCCACATGCCTCCGCCTGGAGCCCTCAGAGGGGGGTGTGTTCTCAATTGAAACTCAGGGATATGACCACCAAAAAATAAAAAAAGACAATGAGTCTTTTTTTTTTTTTGTACTGAAAATTGAACCCAGGGGCATTCTTCCTTTGAGCTACACCCCCAGCCCTTTTCATTTTTTATTCAGAAACAGGGTTTGGATAAGTTGCTGAGACTGGCCTTGAACCTCTGATCCTCCCGTCCCAGCCTCCCAAATCCTGGGATTACAGTCCCATCCTCCCAAATCCTGGGATTACAGTCCCATCCTCCCAAATCCTGGGATTACAGACGAGGGCACCATGCTGGGCTGAGGATGATTATTGATTGGGGTGGGTGTAGGTCTGCCATGCTCATGATATACTGAGTACTGTGCTAATGTCCAAAGTCCCCGAACAGTTAAAACAGCTTTGTTTTCAAAGCGCTTATGAGTATAGCAAGGGAGAAGTATTAAAGAAGCAGATGGTTTCTGCTTCTACGCCCCGTCTCCAGCCAGCCCAGTCCCAGCTACTTGAGAAACTGGGCAAGGAGGGTCACTGGAGCCTGGGAGTTCAAGGTCAGCATGGAAATACCGGGAAACAATCTCAAAGTTCATCAGTCCATCAAAGTGCTTTGGGCTGGGGTGTGGCTCAGTGCCTGAACACTTTTCTAGCAAATGTGAGGCCTGTGTTCAACCCCTACCGCCCTCCCCCAAAGAAAGAAAGAAAGAAAGAAGAAAGAAAGAAAGAAAGAAGGAAGGAAGGAAGGAAGGAAGGAAGGAAGGAAGGAGAAAGGAAATAAGAGAGAGAGAAAGAGAGAAAGAAAAGAGAGAGAAAGAAAGAAAGAAAGAGAAGAAAGAAAGAAGAAAGAAAGAAAGAAGAAAGGAAGGAAGGAAGGAAGGAAGGGAGGGAAGGAAGAAAGAAAGAGAAAAAGAAAGAAAGAAAGAAAGAAAAGAAAGAAAGAAAGAAAGAAAGAAAAAGAAGGAAGGAAGGAAGGAAGGAAGGAAGGAAGGAAGGAAGGAAGGAAGGAAGGGAGAGAGAAAGATGGATGCAATCGGTAGCAAGAGGGAGCTGAAAGGAAATGGAGCTGACGCAGGGGAGGAACGAATGAACTGCAGAATAGCTTCAGAGATGAAGGGAAACATCGTCTCATCCACAAAATAGGACATATAGGGGCCCACGGAAATTAAATATATAAAGGCAAAATATTAATTAAAACTATCCTCTTCGACTCTGAAGATAAAATTGGAGATATCTCCTAGAAAGTAACATAAACAGACACGGAGGCCGAGAATGGGAGAGTAGAGAGGCTGGCATTAGTGGAGGTCGGGACACTTGCCTGTGATGAGAGGTGGTGGGCCGAGGACACTGGCCTGGTGAAGCAGGGCGACCACCCTGGATTTCAGAACCAAGGGACAAAAAAGGAAAACACCTGCAAGCCCTAATGAATATTATCATATGCCAGGGAGTCACTGTTTCTGCAAAAATGACAAAAATAGCCAAGCGTGGAGGTGCATGCCTATAGTCCCAGTACTTGGGAGGCTGAGACAGGAAGATCGCAGGTTCAGGGCCAGCCTCAGCAATTTAGCAAGATCCTATTTCAAAATTAAAAGGACAGGGTGTGTAGCTTGAAGGTGGAATTCCCCCCTGGGCTTCACCCTTCGTACCACACACACACACACACACACACACACACACACAAATTAGCATTTTAATATTCTCTTTAAAATTCTGTTTTGTTTTCTCTCTTTTAAAATTAGAAATGTTAAGAACAAAATAAAAATAAAACCCAACAAAATTTTGATGATGTCAGTGTATTTTTCTAGTTTCTAGATGCATTAGAATTATCTCAGAGTCCCATGTTGTTGCAACTGATGACAGAAATTCTTTGTCGTGAGCGGCGACATGTTATGGAAGAATTATTTCAAACTACTTTCAAAAGGATTGCCAGAAGGTAAGTCATTGTTTTCTGAAGTCCCAGGAATCATACGTGTGCTCTTTCTAGGGGGGAATTATCCACTCTGCTACAAAAAAAGTTGATGGCAGTGAACTCAGAGCTAGAGCACAAATAAGATCCTGGATGGAGGAGACACCGCATCTTCCCAGCTTCCTCCCCCTTTACTCCTCTCTTTGGTTGCTGTTACTGTAATTTAAAGCAAATGTGTGATGTCTCATCTCTTAAACCTTCTGCATATATCTCTAAAAAACGCTGCTTTCTGGCATAAGCTACAATATCATTATCAACTGAAGACAGTTATCAGTATTTCCATATTTTGCACACACAAATGCCCTTAGAGTTTGATGTTTGAATTTTGATCCAGACATGGATCAAATATAGTTTACTATTTTACAAAAATGTAGTAGAAAGATGGGACATACATGATTATTGATTTTAAAGTAAGGGCTTAATGCCATCGCGTGAACCCTTCCTATCTACCTACCTACCTCTCTTCCTTCCTTCCTTCCTTTTCTCTCCTTTCTTCTCTTCCTCCCTCCCCATCTCTCTTTCCTTTTTTTTCTTTCTTTCTTTCTTTCTTTCTTTCTTTCTTTCTTTTCCTTTTCTTTTCTTCTTCCTTCCTTTCCTTTCCTTTCCTTTCCTTTCCTTTCCTTTCCTCTCTCTCTCTCTCTCTCTTTCTTTTTCTGTTTGTTTGTTTTTCTTTCAAGATTGAACCCAGGGGGTTCTACCTCTAAGCTACACCCTAGCCCTATTTTATTTTTTTATTTTAAAACAGGGTCTGGATAAGTTGCTGAGGGTCTCACTAAGGTGCTGAGGCTGGCCTCTAACTTGTGATCCTCCTGTCTCAGCCTCCAAAGTACTAGGATTCCAGGTGTGCACCACTGCACTCTGCTCACCATGGCTATTTCTACTTGTAAATTTCCAATGAATTTTTAATTGGCATTTGCTTATATTGAATTTGTAACTATCCATGTATATTTACTTTAGAGTTCTATTTTACATAACATAGAATTCACCCATTTTACATATAGAATTCAGTAATTTTTTTTTAGGAATTTTACCAATCCGTGCTCACACTTCACTCCAACCTCTACCCATCTGTACTCCGCCTTGATAAATCTGCCTTTTCTGAGTATGTCATGTCAGTGCCGTCATATAATACCTGGTCTCATATTTGGTTTCTTTATTCAGCAGGGGTTAATAGTTCATTCCTTTTTTTTTTTTTTTTTTTTTTTTTTTTG
The DNA here is from genome assembly GCA_004027185.1 of Glis glis. Lineage (NCBI taxonomy): Eukaryota > Metazoa > Chordata > Mammalia > Rodentia > Gliridae > Glis > Glis glis. The sequence continues at coordinate 6,786 of PVJS01013046.1, forward strand.
GTGGTACCGGGGATTAAACCCAGGGGCATTCTACCTCTGAGCTACACACCCAGCCCTGTTTTCTTTTTTATTTGGAAACAGGGTCTCACTAAGTTGCGGAGGGCCTCACTAAGTAGCTGAGGCTGGCCGTGATCCTGCGATCCTCCTGTCTCAGCTTCCAGAGTACTGGGATTACAAGCGTGCGCCACCACGCCCGGCTTAGTTCATTCCTTTTTATTAACACTTTACAAAATCATAATTAGCTACCATAACACATTCTGCACAACAGCAGAACACACATTCATTTTGAGCACACATGGGCTATTCTTTGGGACAGATCATATGGTAGGCCATAAAACAAGTCTTAATAAGTTTGAAAGGATTGAAAAGATACAGTGTATATTCTCTCACCATAGTGATGTTACCATTATAAATCAACAACAGAAGAAAATTTGGGAAATCTGAAAATATTTGTAAATAACTAATTATTGCCACATTTCTAAATCACCCTGAGTCACCGAAAAACTTACAAGGAAAATTAGATAGTATTTTGATCTGAAAAAAATAAGAATATAGTATATCCAGACATGTGAGATACAGCTGAAGCAATGCTTAGAGGGAAATTTACATTTTTTAATGCCTATTTTAGAAAATAAGATCTCAAATTAGTAATCTAAACTTTGTTAAAATCTAGGAAAAGCAAACTAAACCAAGGGAAAGCTAAAGGAAGGGAATGATAAAGATTAGAATGAAAATTAATGAAACAGGTACCAGGAAAATGGTGGAGAAAAATCAGTAAAACCAAAAATTGTTTTTCAAACTGGCATGCCTGTAGTCCCAGTGTTTGGTAGGCTGAGACAGGAGGATCGCAGGTTCAGTACCAGCCCATCAACTTGCAAGACTCTCAACAACCTGGCAAGACCCTCTTTCAAAACCAAAAGTAAAATGTGCTGGGGCCGTAGCTTGTAAAAACAGTAAGATCTGCAGTATAAGAGAATAAAAGAAATTAATTTGAAATTCTGTAATGTTAGCCGGGCATGGTGGCACATGCCTATAATACCAGTACTTGGGAGGCTGAGACAGGAGGCTCGCAGGTTCAGGGTCAGCCCTGGCAATGTAGTGAAACCCTGTTTCCAGAGTTGCTGAGGCTGCCCTCAAGCCTTCGATCTTCCTGTCTCAGCCTCTCCCAAAGTCTTCCAGGTGTTCGCTAAGCAAGACCAGATTTGAGAATAAATGAAAAAGTACTTCCTAATGCCTACATTTGTTTGGGAGATTTCTGGGGATGAATAAAACAGTGTGGTTTGGTGCCAGTGGTTTTTGTATTTTATTGGGTTTGCATATCTATTACCACGCTATTTTTGTAATTCATCACCTGTGGAGTTGACCTTCCTGTTATGTAGTGGGCCTCATGCGGTATGTGTTCCGTGTGTGAATGTCCGTGTGTTTCTCTCTCGTCTCAGGAGTTCGTGTGCCACTCAGCTGGGCCTTCTGGAGACCGTTTACCGGCTGTTCAGGAGGGATGACCTGCTCCCCAGTGTCACTCGCCAGGCGTTTGTGGATCGCTCTCTCCTCACCCTGTTGTGGCACTGTGGCCTGGAGGCTCTGAGAGAATTCTTCAGCAAAATCGTGGTGGAGGCCGTTGATGTGTTGAAGTCCAGGTTTACAAAGGTATCATCCAGATATTGAACTCAGTAAGAATCGGCAGCGCTCCCTGACCAGGGTCCTTCGGCCCTGCTCTGTGCTCAGTCACGTGGTCTTACGGTCGGGTTTAGAACACTCTCCCACAAGCTCACGTGCTGACAGCATGTCCCCAGGTGGAGTACGGCTGGAGGAGGTGAGCTGCTGGGGCCGTTGTCTTGGGGACTCTCTGTGTCCTTGGCCCCTCGCGCTCTCTGCTCCTGCCGCCATGACGTAAGAGCAGGGTCCCTCCACCAGCCTTGTCACTGCAGTGTCTGCCTTGGAGCCAGCCAGCTGTGGACTGAACCTCTGAAACTGAGCCCGAGCAAACCTTTCCTCCTCTGCGTTGTGCCTGTTAGGTATTCTGGTCCCAGCTGTGGACAACCTGACCGCAACCGGTGGCCCTTGCTCAGGAAGCGCTACCTCTGCATTTGATGACAGCGTGTGGCCACATGGGTCTGCACTAGATCCCTGGGGCCTCTGTAACCACTTACTGCTAAGCTGGTAGTTCAGAACAACAAGTTCATTCTCTTATATTCTGGGGACCAGGGATCCAGTCAGTTACACTGGGCCAGAATCACAGTGTCACCAGCCCATACTCCGTGTGCAGATGGTCATGGAGCCTATCCTTGTCTCCTCTGTCCTCGAGTGGTGCAGCGTCCCTGGGCTCGTGCTGGCGCCACCCCCGCCTCTGCTCCCTTTCACGTCGCCTCTTCCTGTCTGTCTCAGCTCCCTCTACTTCCCTCTCCTGTGGTGGTGTGTGCTGTCACTTAGGGCCCACCTGAGAATCCAGACCATCTCCCGTCTCGAGGTCTTTAACTTAATTGCGTTTGCAGAGTCCTTTCTGCCCTACGAGGAGGTTATAGTCACGAGTTCTAGAAGTTAGTTCGTCTTCTGATAGCTTTCGTGGGCTGGGTGTGGGGGTTCATTAAGCTTCCCACAGAATCCTATTGGGAGAGATTATAAATACCCAAATGACACGTTGTTAATGTAAACATGAAAGTACTGGAAAGTCTTGTGTTTTGGGGTGGTGGGTTTTCACCTTCGGTTCCCATGCCTGCAGTAAGACTTGATGCAGACATTGTTCAGCCCTGGCTTCCCTGCTTCACCCTGTGCAGTACCCCAGTGCTCTGTCCATGTTGGAAACCCCTGACAACAGGGCACTCTTCCTAAAGTGCGTTAGCATATTTGGTAAAATTACTTTCTGTATTAAGGGCATTAAGTGTATTACACTTGATGTATTGAGTGGGTACAGTGGTATGTGCCTGTAATCCCGGTACAACAAGCCAGTCTCAGCAACTTAGTGAGATCCTGTTTCAAAATAAAAAGGGCTGGGTTGAAGCTCAGAGGTAGAATGCCCCTGTGTTTAACCCCCAGTGCCCCTCCCCCAAGTTGACATATTGAATAAGATATTTTTTCATGTTTGGTAAGACCAGAGATAATTATTTGTTACCTTTTCTCAGCTAAATGAATCTAACTTTGACACTCAAATCACCAAGAAGATGGGCTACTACAAGATGATAGAAGTGATGTATTCCCGCCTGTCAAAAGATGATGTTCACTCTAAGGAATCTAAAATTAATCAAGTTTTCCATGGTTCCTGTGTTACAGAAGGAAATGAACTTACAAAGACACTTATTAAGTAAGACTTATACATAATTTTGGGTTCTATTTGATTTGTTAGTATTTTTGGTGTGTCTACTTTGATGCATGTCTATAGTGAATAAATGTTTTACTTAAATACTGAACTTTTACATAGTTTTCTGATTTTCTCATAATGCACCAGCTAATTAGATGGACTTCAGTGTGTTCTCAGAAACAGATGTTTTGTCCCATTCTCATCTTTTATAAAGAATAAAGCTCTTTATTTTTTTGGTTTTTTTCTACTATTTTTTCCTTGAATAGCTTGATATATCTTTACTTGTGTTATTTGCAGTAAGAAGTGATTTTATTTTTTTTTTACCATATCTCACCACGTGAGATCCACGCCAGGTGTGGTGGCACATGCCTATCCCAGTACTTGGGAGGTTTAAGCAGAAGGATTGTAGGTTCGAGGCCATCCTCAGCAACTTAGTGAGACTCTGTTTCAAAATAAAAAATAAAAAGAAGGTCTGGGGGTATAGCTGGGAGGTAGAACGCCCCTGGGTTGAATCCTCAGTACTACCAAAAAAAAAAAAAAGAGAAAAAAGAAAAATTTTAAAAAGTGTCAAGGATTTTTAACAGGTGTTCTATCAAACACAAAGTAATCAAACATCAAATACATTTTCTCTAAAACTAGTCTTTTATTGTGTGTGTGGTACTGGGGATTGAACCCAGGGACATACCTCCAAGCTATACCACCAGCCCTTTTTATTTTTGGTTTTGGAACAGGGTCTCACTAGATGGCTGAGAGTCTTGCTACTTGCAGAGGCTGTTGTCAAACCTGTAATCCTCCTGTCTCAGCCTCCCAAGTACTAGGATTACAGGCGTTTGCCACCACACCCCATTTAAAATCAGTCTTCTAATGAAGTTTTCCCAAGTGAGACAGACTTTGTCGTACCTTATTTTGTGCCACCAAAGTCACCATTACTCCTCTTTTACCCTGACCCGTACCTTACCTCCCCAGTGACTGATGCCACCTTCCGCTTATTTGCATAAACGAGAGACTTGGCGGTCGCATTTCACTCTGCGTCTTTCCAGCCTCCACAGACACCGTGTCAGACATCAGAGCTGCCGGCTGTGATCCCTTCTGGACTCCTTTCCGAGCCAGTGCAGTTGTGTCCGTTAGATTATCCTCCCTGACCTGAGGCTTGTCATGCTGCACGTGCCCACTGCTCCTGGGATGGCAACACCGCTGCCATAGGGCGTGGCGCGTTCACTTCCTCACCTAAAGCCCTTCAGTGGCACCTGGTCTTGAGTGGCAGAGATGGTAAAGGGCCAGGGAGTGGACACTTCTGGCTTTGCGAGCCACACGGTGCGTTACAACTTCTGTATTGTTGGGAAATAAGCCATAAATCACACCTCAACACCTGCAGGGGCCGCGTTGGAAGAACACTGTTTTGCGAAGTCCTTGGCCATCGACCCTGTCGTGCAGGGTGGAGCCCATGCTGCTTAGCGTGGTGGCCGAGCTCTGCCAAGAACACACCCTCCTCAGTGCTGCCGACGCGGCTCCCAGGACACCGTGCAGTGTTCCTCATCCTCAGTGCCACTCCGCTGGCCGTGTCCTGCTGCATGTGTTTCTCCTCAGGCTAACTTATAAAGGAATATATATGTAAAAAAAAAAAACTTAGCTCAAGCAAACCCAGTGGTGTGCATTTGTGGTCCCAACTACTAGGAGAATGAGCAAGAGGATCACTCGAGCCCAGGAATTCTAGGCCAGCCTCAGCAAAACGGTCAATACATGACTCAAAAAACAAAGCACTCAGCTCAGATATTTTCTCTGAATTCTCTATTAGCCTAGTAGTCTGGGTTAAGTCTCCATACTCCTTGCTTCCCTGGCTCTTGACATGTTGGACTTGTTGCTGTGCTGAACACTGTGCTGTGAGGTCCCCGTGCGTGGCTTGTGCTGGTAGATGGTGACGTGCTCATCTTTACATTTCCAGTGCTTAGCACTGGACTGGCACAAGCCTGACCCTGGAGAGAACTGAACGGAATTAGATCCCGCTGCCTGGCACTGCTGGGCTCAAGGGCAGTCATCCATGTTACATGGATTCCTTTGTAACCTGAATCTGCTCTGCAGGTTGTGCCATGAGGCATTCACAGAGAACATGGCTGGGGAGAGCCAGCTGCTGGAGAGGAGAAGGCTGTACCACTGCGCTGCCTACAACTGCGCCATTTCTCTTATCTGCTGTGTCTTCAATGAATTAAAATTTTACCAAGGTTTTCTGTTCAATGAAAAACCGGAAAAGGTAGGTCTCTCTAGAGGTGTGCACTGTTGCTGTCACTGTACAATTTCAAAAGGTAGGTTAGAGCTGGGCATGGTGGTGCATGCCTGTGATCCTAGTACTAGGGAGGCTGAGATAGGATGATCGCAGGTTTGTGGCCAGCTGCAGCAACTTAGTGAGGCCCTCTTCAACTTAGTGAGACCCTGTTTCAAAATTAAAAGTAAAACAGGTCTGGGGGTGTAGCTCACAGAACGCCCCTGGGTTCAATCCCTAGTAACACACACACACACACGCACACACACACACGCACGCACGCGCACTATATACATATATATACTCTTTTTCAGGCATGGTGGCACACGCCTTAATCCTAGTACTTGGGAAGTTGAGATAGGAGGATTGCAGGTTTGAGGCCAGCCTCAGCAATTTAGTGAGGCTTGTAGCAACCTACTGAGATCCTGTTTCAAAACAAAAAATAAAAAGGGCTAGAGGTACAGCTCAGAGGTAGAATGCCCCTGAATTCAATCCCCAGTACCACAAAAAATAAAAATGAAAAGGGATGGGGGTAGCTGGGAAGTAACAGTAATTTATACTTTCTCATGATGTTAAAGATTAGAGTTTTTTTGGTTCTGCATAGACACATTTTAAAGCTGAAGTGCTTCTTCATGAGTTGTTGGGTAGAATTAATTCTATAGTAGCATTAGTAATTAGGATCTCCACCACTCAGATATTTTATATGAATTTTTTTATTTATAGAACTTGCTTATTTTTGAAAATCTAATAGACCTGAAGCGCTGCTATACATTTCCTGTAGAAGTTGAGGTGAGTCAAATTTTCAATTTTGTTTCTATGTTAAAAGGAACTTACCATGAAAGGCTAGGAGGGTCATAGATTTGAAGCTATCATGAGAGATTCTTTTTCCAACTAAAAATAAAGTAGAGCGGGGGGTGTAGCTCAGAGGTAGAACACTCCTGGATTCAGTCCCCAAAACTACAAAAACCAAGTTATCATGAAGTGAGTATGGTGCCTCCACTAGTAGTCCCAGCTGGGCAAGTTAGTGAGACCCTGTCTCAAAATTTAAAAAAAAAGGGTTGGGCTATAGCTCAATGATAGAGTACCCCTTGGTTCAACCCTAGTACCCCCCCATGAATTAGTAATTTGGGGTTTTAAACTAGTAACTTAAGGGTTTTGCCAGATTGTTAATAAAACAGAAAAAGTGACTGTAACTATAAAACATTTGATATGGTATACTTGTTCTGCCTAACAGGTTCCTATGGAACGAAAGAAGAAGTATGTTGAAATTAGGAAAGAAGCCAGGGAGGCAGCTAATGGAGATGCAGGTAGGACATTGTCAAAGTGATTAGAAAGCTTCTTATTAGAAACCAATTATTATTGGTATTTATTTATGTAGAACATATTTTTAAAACTCCAAACCGAGCCGGGCGTGGTGGTGCACAATTGTAATCCCAGTACTTGGGAGGCTGAGACCAGAGGATCTGAGTTCGCGGCCAGCCTCAGCTACTTAGGCCCTTCGCAACTTAGTGAGACCCTGTTTCAAAATAAAGAATAAAAAATAGGGCTGGGGTTTAGCCCGGAGGTAGAATGCCCCTGGGTTCAATCCCCGTACCGCCAAAAAAAAAAAAACCTCCAAACGATTGAAATTGAGTTTAAAAATTTTTTTTACTTTTATTTTGTATTTATTTATTTATTTATTTATTTATTTATTTATTTATTTATTTACTTATTTTTTGCAGTACTGGGGATTCAACCCAGGGGCATTGTACCTCCAAGCTACACCCCCATCCCTATTTTTTTTTTATTCTTTATTTTTTTTTTGAAACAGGGTCTCACTAAGTTGCGGAGGACCTAAGTAGCTGAGGCTGGCCGCGAACCCAAATCCTCTGGTCTCAGCCTCCCACGTACTGGGATTACAAGTGTGCACCACCACGCCTGGTTAAATTTTTTTTTTACTTTTAAGCGGCAACCAGAATTATATTTTGAAAGAAATGTAGTTAGCTGAACTTAAATGCATAAAAAGGTCTCACTGTGGCCCGGTGGGGCACGACTGGCTTGATGTCTCCTTATTTTAATATGGATTATATTAACATATTTGATATGTATCATGTATATGTTACATATTATATATTATTTGCATTCGGAATCTGTGTTAGAGTATAAGTCCTCTCTTCCAGTCTTCTAGTGGCTTCCATCTCCCTCAGGACAGAGCTGCAGGAGGCTGTGCCCTCTCATGCCTGCCTCTGCCGTGCCCTCCTTACCACCCACCGCCTCCTACACCAGGCCGCTGCCCTCGTGGTGCTGCGCTTGCTTCTCCGAGGGCCTTTGTGCTTGCTGCGCCCTCTCATGCCTTGAGCCCCAAATGTCAGTGTGTGCTTCACGGCACTGGCTTAATGTCACCTTTGAAAGAGGCTCTCTCTGGCCTCCACATTTAAAATTAACCCACTATTTCTTCACATGACCCTTGTTTGCTGAATTTTTCTTTATAGCTTTATTCACCATTTCCTGATTTGAGGATAAACTTTGGAACAGTTTTCTAAATCTTGTACATATTTTGGATTAGCTATTTTTCAGTAGTATTTCTTCCCACATTTATGTTAGACTTAATGGGCAAAATGTACATCATCAACAATGTTAAGTGCAAAGGCATTCTGTTACAAACTGAACCCAGTTTAACTTCATTTCTCTGTCTGTAACAATAATGACGAGAGCAAAGGCAGGTCTTTTCCCCATTTCCTTTTTGCTCTGTTAATCTGGACAATGGGATAAGAATCACAGGGTTGGTGAAGGCCTTAGTTAAACGTAAGCTTTAAGCTGGGCATGGTGGTGCATGCCTATAATTCCAGGACTTGGGAGGCTGAGACAGGAGGATTGCAGGTTTGAGGCCAGCCTTGGCAACTTAGCGAGACTTTCAGCAACCTGGTGGAGAGGTAGGGGGTGAAAGGTGGGGGTGTAGCTAAGAGAGTGCTCCTGGGTTCAATCCCCAGTACTACAAAAAAAAAAAGAGAGAAAATGTATGCTCTAGTTTTAAATATCATTTGAGCTTAGAGAAATGCGTTTCTTGCCAATTATGTTTGAATGCACTTGTTTTTCTATTTCAGATGGTCCTCATTATATGTCTTCCTTGTCATATTTGGCAAACAGCAGCCTGATGGAGGAAATGAGTCAATTTGATTTCTCAACCGGAGTTCAGAGCTATTCATACAGTTCCCAAGACTCTAAATCCACTACTGGCCTTTTTCATAGACGGGTGATCACCTCTCACATATTCAAAGAATATGTCCAAGTTTGTAAAGAAAGGAGATCTCAGTGATCCCCTCATTACTGGCAGAAGCCACTTCTCTATTAGTCGTCCTTGGGGACTGTTGTAATTTGGAGAATTTCCAGTATCTACGCCCCAGCCTTTCGTCCTGTAGACTCAGCATAGGAAGGAGGTCAGGGGGTCAAGGGGTCAGGGAGTCAGGGGTGGGGTGAAGCACTGGGCCGTCTGAGGAGTGACCGCGTGGACAGGGGTTGGGCTGAAGGCAGCAGAGGTGACTGACCTGAGATGTAGCCCCAAGGGATTGACCAGGCAGAAAGAATCTGGGGGGAGATATCCTTATGCTTGCCTGGAATGTAAGGCAAGCATAAGGATATGCCTGGAATGTAAGGCAAGCATAAGGGAGGTCCTGGTGGCTTTTTAGTTGTTTATTAAGAAGATATAACGGGTACACTTGATATTATTACCAAATTATCATTATTACTTTAGTGTTGCATGACGTTGCCAAGAAATAAGCCTCACATGTCACTAACATTGAATGGCTCTCTGTATCAGTGGATTCTTTCCTTTTTATAGGAACGTCAAGACCCCAAGGTCCAAGATGACATCCTGGAACTAGAGATGGACGAGCTTAACCAGCATGAGTGTATGGCAACCATGACAGCCCTGCTCAAGCACATGCAGAGAACTCTGACCCCACCCCAAGGAGATGAGGTTTTCTACTAATCTTACATTGTCTCAGTTAATACTACTCTTGGTATTATGTTGAAGATTAAACCATGCTGCATATCAAATAAGCATGATTTTTTCTTATAATATCAAAATGTGAGATTCTTGTGCCGGGCGTGGTGGCGCATGCTTGTAATCCCAGTACTTTGGGAGGCGGAGACAGGAGGATCCGGGTTCGTGGCCAGCCTCAGCGTGCGCACTCTCTCTCTCTCTCTCTCTCTCTCTCTCTCCCCCCCCCCCCTCTCTCTCTCTCTACCTAGCGAGGCCCTCTGCAACTTCGTGAGACCTGGTTTCAAAATAAAGTATAAAAAATAGGGCCAGGGGTGTAGCGCAGAGGTAGAACACCCCTGGGTTCAATCCCCGGTACCACAAAAAAAAAAAAAATGTGAGATTCTTTCATTCAAACTTTTCAACATAATTCTGTGTTTTATTTTAGGGTTTAGTGCCAAAAGATCCTCCTCCTTGGATGAAATTTCTTCTTGAAAAACTAGGAAATCCATCTGTACCATTAAATATCCGTCTCTTCTTAGCCAAACTAGTTATTAATACAGAAGAGGTAAGTGATGTATTATTTCTTTAGCAATTCTTTGCAGTTCTATGCATCCACTTAAAGAATACCACCATGAAGGATGTGCTAAAGGGTCAAAACATGAGATTTTTGTTCTGTCAATAAACTAGCCAATTATATTTATCCATTTTTTCAACATTGTTTTATTAAACATGTAAACTACTTTCCTCTGTTTAGTTAGAAGTGGGCTTTTATACAGTCTGTGACAACTTTCTTAAGGCTGCCAACCTTCTTTGTTCATAGTAGCAAAAAGTTGATGAAAATATTCCTGTTGACGCTCTGTGAAAAATAGCTGACTTTCTTCTCGGCAGCTGCTCGGGCGGGCCACCTTGCACCAGTGGGAGGCGGGTGGACTTGCTGAGGCCCTGGAGCTTTGCATGGCTCTGTGCGGGCGTGTGCACTCTGCGTAGCAGGAGCCTCAGCAGCAGAAGTGCCCCATAGAGAGCTCATGTCCGCACTGACTGTACCACAGGTGTCCAGGAGCAGGTGAGCTGTGTTGAGTAATAGGGCGCCGCCAAAGGGCAGTAAGTGGAGGATTGACACGAGCTACTTTGCCCAGTAGAAAGTCCTTCTAGGCACTCTGCAGATGTAAGCCAGAGAGCTGCCTGGGATTGTAGCAGGCCAGCTTCCTAGGGTCTTAGCATTCTGGCTCCTGGGGCTGTTGTCAGGAGGTAACAGTGGGGCTTAAACGGGCTCTGAAGCTGCAAGCCTGAGACCCCGGGGTCGCAGTGTCTGGCTGGGGCTCCTCCCGCCTGGTGCTCTGGGCTTTCTGGCACGTGGACACTCTTCCCCCACACCTCCGTTTTATGTCCAAACTTCCCCTTTTCATAAGGACACCAGGATGTTGACTTAGAGTGCACCCTAATGACCTAACTAGAACTGCAAGTGAGCCCACATTTTGAGACTGTGTGGTGGACAACGGCTTTTCGGGGGGTATAGTTCAGCCCATGATACTTGCGGGCATACCTGATTTCTAGCTGACTTCATGCTCCGCAAAGGAACCGGATGTTTCTGGGTGATTTCTTAGTGGGGCTGGGGTGGGCAGCGGGGGTGGAAAGGAAGCCTCCGCACTGCATTTGCACGTGTGGGTGTGAACTGCCTCTGAGACATCCCTGGGACATGTCCATGGGGCTGTGTGTGCGTCTGGAGCCTGCAGTGGTCAGGGTGGTGGTTCCCAAAAGGAGGTGCCTCAGGCAGTCCTCGTTCTGTGGAAGAAAACAGTGGGCTCATGTCTGCATTCAGTTTTCACCTTCGTTACAGTTAATACCATAGTAAAGAGGTTTGTAGATAACTTATAAATAAGACTATGGACACACCTAGACACACCCAGGTTTTTTGTTCTTATAGGTACATGATCAAAAAAGATATGCGACCACACAGATTGCTTTGAGATTAGATGAGAAATCCCCAATAAAGTATATTTCAAAAAGGGAAGTTGGAAAGACTAAGAAGATAGCTTGGATTATAATCTTTCGTCTTCTTTCCCATCAGAGTGGTATTCTGCCACCATTCCCAACATAAATTAAATGGGATTTAGTATATGGATACATTTTATTTAGACTCCAGAGATCTTAAATGAATTTTACAACAGAATGACTTCTAACACAGGAAGAAATGAAAAAAAATTGAGGCCTATAATCTTTTTTCTGTGTTTTACACATTTACATAAAATAAAAGTTGAATTTTTGTACAGCTGCATATTATTCAGATGAGACAGAGAGGATTGATACAGAATACTTTGATTTCAATTTCTACAAGCATTGTATCCAAAGGGTTTTAGCTGGGCATGGTGGTGCAGGCTTGTAATCCCAGTACTTAGGAGGCTGAGACAGAAGGATCTCAGGTTCAAGGACAGCCACAACAAGTAATTGGACTCAGCAATCTAACGAGAAAGAGACCCTGTTTCAAAATAAAAATAAAATAGGGCTGGGGGTGTAGCTCAGAGGTAGAGTGCCCCTGGGTTCAATCCCTAGTACCAAAAACTACAACAACAACAAAGGGTTTTAAGCAGTAAGATAAGAATAATTCCATTTCCACTGTATTTATTCAGGAATCCACAAATAATTAAGCAGCAGTCTGATCTGATTAAGTGGAGTCATTGTTGGAGTTACATGTTTCACTGGATGGAGGATCTGTTCCTGTACTGATAGTTTGGTTATTCGAGACAGTTCTTGCCTCTCTGAGTCTGTGTCCTGTCGCAGGTCTTCCGCCCGTACGCGAAGCCCTCGCTGGGCCCCTTGCTGCAGCTGGCGGTGTCTGAGCACCACGGAGGAGAGGGCATACACTACATGGTGGTGGAGATCGTGGCTACTGTTCTCTCGTGGACAGGCGTGGCCACCCCTGTCGTAAGGAGCGATGTGCATGTTATTCCTTGTGATTGGCATTATCCTTTGCTGCTGTTTAGAGAGCGTGTGGAAGATAGTTCATGCTCCTCTGTATTTTTATTTTTATGCAGTACTGGGGATCAAGCCCAGGGCCACGGTACCACTGAGCTACATTTCCAGCCCTGTTTATTTTTTACTTTGAGACAGGGTCTTGCTAAGTTGCTGAGGCTTGGCTCTAACGTGTGATCCCCCTGCCTCCGCCTCCTGCCGCAGCCTCACGTGGCTGGTTTTGGGGCAGGTGCTACTGTGCCAAGTCCTGCTGCTCTTGCTAAGCCGACACAGGAGCGGCCGCCACTGTACTGCTGTGCTGCCCCGTGCCACCAGCCTCGCGCGGCTCTGCTTTTGCTCCCTTCCTCCTGGTTTTGGTCACTTCTCTGGCCATGCTTTCATTACAAGCTGGCAGGTGTTTGTTTGTTTTGTTTTCTTCATCACTTTTACTTGCCAGCGACTTGGGAGCTAGATAGCAGGTTTATTAAAATTATGTGTAAAATAAACGTGAGTAGACCCTGAGTGTGAGGTTCTAAGAATCCCTGGGTTTTTTGTATTTTTTTGCCAGTATTGACTATTATCCGTAAGGGCAGAGATGGACGAGTGCCGCTGTGTGTCTGGAGCAGACACTGGCCTCTGTTTTACTTTCCCCGGGAAGCAGTGATGGCCAGGGTTCCCGTGGATCAGCACTGTTGAAAGCCCTGAACAAAAGCTCCTACAGGCTGATGCATTCTGAGGGTGGATGGGAGGAGCCACGGGCGGGGGAGGGTGCAGAGTCAAAAGGCACTGAGTCAGCATGGAATACTTCTGCCCAGTTTCCCCTCCTGGCCTAGAAGGGGTTCTCAGCAGAGCTCCCTCGAGAGGACCTCTGTCCAAGGCCTCAGATGATGTGACCTAGGAATGAGGCTCTGGGCGTGGATGCAGGAATACAAATGGTATGCCGGCCAGAGTCTGTGCCCCTGACTGCAGCTCCCAGAAGCACACGGGCCCTGCCCAGGTCTGTACGGAGGCAGCTGCACCTGTGGCTGCCAGGGGAAGCCTGTGCACTGCCTGTGGGTAGTCAGCCCTGGTAGATCACACAGTCTAGTTAGGAGCTGCACCCTCAGCAAATGCCACCTTTCTTGTAGAAATACTTTTGCTTCACTCTTTTTTTGTGTGTGTGTGGTACTGGGGTTTGTAACCAGGGGCATTCTACCGCTGAGCTATACCCCCACCTTATTTTTTATTTTGAAACGGTCTCACTAAGTTACCATGTGCTGGCCTTGAACCTGTGATCCTCCTGTCTCAGCCTCCCAAGTACTGGGATTATAGGCGTGGTCACCGTCTCTGACTGTAGAAGTGGACTTTTGAATTAAGATGATTGTCCATGAGCCAGGCGTGGTAGCGCACGCTTGTAATCACAGTGCTTGGGAGGCTGAGACAGGAGGATCGCAGGTTTGAAGGCAGCCTCAGCTACTTAGGTCCTCCACAGCTTAGTGAGACCCTGTTTCAAAATAAAGAAAAAATAGGGCTGGGGGTGTAGCTCGGAGGTAGAATGCCCCTGGCTTCAATCACCAGTACTGCAAAACAAAAACAAAAAGATGATTTTCCAGAAGGGAATGCTACATATTAATACAGAATTTCTCTACCTTTTCAGGGGACCCCTAAAGATGAAGTACTAGCAAATCGATTGCTTCATTTCCTAATGAAACATGTCTTCCATCCAAAAAGAGCTGTGTTCAGACACAACCTTGAAATTATCAAAATCCTTGTGGAGTGCTGGAAGGATTGTTTGTCCATCCCATATAGGTATACTTTTACTAGTTTTGCAATATTGTTTAGAAATTTAGGTTCAAGTGTAGCATGTTGGAAACAGTGATGGAATGAAATACAATTAAATGAAATGACAGGAGGATGAACATAATTTGAAATAGTCCATTTATTAGGGTATATTTTGCTACGATAGACCCGCAACCTCAGTGTTTGACAGGAGAAGCGTTTCTGGGGTTTGGTAGTCCCTGCTCCGTCCCTCGGCTCATCTCTGGCTTTGTCCCCACATGAGAAGCTGAGGTGTGTTCTGCTGTGCACTGCTCCAAATCAGAGGTGGCCTGTAGCACTTTTGTTGGACTTGTTTAGCGCAGCCTGAGGCAAATATGAAATATGAAACTGCCTATGCTACAAAGCTAGAACAGCCCAGATGCGCTCCAGGTGGTGTTAGCAAGAAAGGACCTTGGATGTGGGAAAAGAGAAAGGGTTCCTGATGCTAAAAAGTAAAAAATGAGCTTTAGAAAAGGCTGAATTTTGTTTCCCTCCTCCTCATTTCTCTGTCTGACCAGCTGTCTTCTGCCTGTGCTTGTGTTTCAGGCTAATATATGAAAAGTTTTCTGGTCAAGACCCTGATTCTAAAGACAACTCCATAGGGATCCAGTTACTAGGGATCATCGTGGCCAATAACTTGCCTCCCTACGACCCCAAGTGTGGCATCGAGAGTGATACGTAAGCACCCTAGTTTCTGTTCTGACTCTTTTTTAGGTTAAAGTCTACCTGACTTGGTTTAGCAGAGTGCAGCACAGTTTGATTTTGATACATTTAGGACCAGAATCCAGGTTGAAAATACTTCTATCTAAGCTGGGCGTGGTGGCGCACGCTTGTAATCCCAGTACTTGGGAGGCTGAGACAGGAGGATTGCAGGTTCGCGGCCAGCCTCAGCTACTTAGTGAGGCCCTGTTTCAAAATAAAGAATAAAAAATGGGTTGAGGGTGTAGCTTGGAGGTAGAATGCCCCTGGGTTCAATCCCCAGTACCACAAGAAAGAAAAAAATTCTTGTATCTAAAATCAGAAGGTTGGGTTTAGAGGTCATTTGGGAGAACCGTATCTGGAGGGAATGAAGAATGTGGGTTTTAAGAAATAACCTCAATGTTTTCATGTATGTATCAGCAAGTAAGAGCTGTTAGATATTTTCTTATTTTCAAAAGTGATGTCTTTACCTTTTTTTTTTCCCCAGTACTGGGGATTGAGCCAGGGTTGCTCTACCACCGAGTGACATCTCTAGCCCTGCCCTGCTTTTTTTGAGAGAGGGTCAAGCAAAGTCACTAAGGCTACCCTTGAACTTTTGACCCTCCTGACTTAGCCTGTGGGGTAGCTGGGATTATAGGCATGTGCCACCATGTCCAGCATGTTTTTAACATTTAACCCTGAAAGTTACATGGCCTAACTGGGCATGGTAGCACACACCTCTGATCCCAGTACTTGAGAGGCTGAGACAGGAGGATCACAGGTTTGGGGCCAACCTCAGCAATTTAGCGAGGCCCTGTTTCAGAATAAAAAGTTTAAAA
Source organism: Glis glis (assembly GCA_004027185.1). Lineage (NCBI taxonomy): Eukaryota > Metazoa > Chordata > Mammalia > Rodentia > Gliridae > Glis > Glis glis. Next base: position 22,562 of record PVJS01013046.1, read on the forward strand.
AGGGATGAGAGTGTAGCTTGAGGTAGAATGCCCCTTGGTTCAGTCCCCAGTAACCTTCCCCCCACCAAAGAAAAAGAAAGTTACTGTGGGCATCTGAGCGTGGCTTAACCCAGGGTGTTGGGTGTGAAGGGGACGCCCTCTTTCTTTGCTCACTTTCTTCTGCTCTGCTCTGCTCTGCTCCGCCCGGCAGCTGTCCTGCCCTCATTGATGATGGGCTGGGAAGGTCGTAATGTGAGAAGGGCAGTGACTTTAGTAAGATAGTTTTAGAACACCACAGAAAGGTACTTCCTTGTCCTACAGTTTAGGGTGTGTTTGTGCATGTGTGTGTTTGTATGTTTTTCTGAGGAATGAACCCAGGGGTGTTATACCTCCAATCTACACACCAACACTTTTTATATTTTATTTTGAGACAGGGTCCCACTAAGTTGCTGAGTTTTTTGCTAAGTTGCTGAGGCAGGACTCGAACCTGTGATCCTTCTGTCTCAGGCTCCCAAGTACTGAGATTACAGGAGTGTGCCACTGCACCCAGCTCTATTTAGGATTTTTTTTGCAGTACTGGGGATTGAACTCAGGGGCATTCTACCTCCGAGCAACACCCCCAGCCCTATTTTTTGTTCTTTATTTTGAAACAGGGTCTCACTAAGTTGCAGAGGGCCTCACTAAGTAGCTGAAGCTGGCCACAAACCCGGATCCTCCTGTCTCAGCCTCCCAAGTACTGGGATTACAAACGTGTGCCACCACGCCCGGCTTATTTAGGATTTTTGAAGTTGGTGTTCACACCATGGTCACTCTGTAGTCTTCAGCTTTGCCCTCCTGGCCCCCACATCGCTGGTGAATTTCAGTCGCTCTGGTTGGTTCTCTGTCACTCTCCCCAGACTAGTTGCATCAGCTGCTGGTGCCATAGACAGCAGGTGACCCGAGTCTGGAGGGCTGAGGCGGCAGGCAGCTCAGCACGGCAGGAACTTGCTTCTTTTAGACACTTCTGCTGTTGTCGATGCAGAGCTGGGATTGGACCAGGGCTCCAGCATGCTGGCCCACGCTCTTCCATGTGGCTGCAGCACATTGGACCTGGGCTCCTGCATGCTGGCCCACGCTCTTCCATGTGGCTGCAGCACATTGGACTTGGGCTCCTGCATGCTGGCCACGCTCTTCCACATGGCTGCAGCACATTGGACCTGGGCTCCTGCATGCTGGCCCACGCTCTTCCATGTGGCTGCAGCACATTGGACCAGGGCTCCAGCATGCTGGCCCACGCTCTTCCACGTGGCTGCAGCACATTGGA
>PVJS01013046.1:23943-42808 GCA_004027185.1 Glis glis
TGCATGCTGGCCACGCTCTTCCACGTGGCTGCAGCACATTGGACCAGGGCTCCTGCTTGCTGGCCACGCTCTTCCACGTGGCTGCAGCACATTGGACCAGGGCTCCTGCATGCTGGCCACGCTCTTCCACGTGGCTGCAGCACATTGGTTTTGAGCTATGGCTTCCTCACCAGGAGCAACCTCACAGAGTCTCTGGTGGCTGACAGTTCGTGGGCCGCTCCTCGCACAGAGCTCAAGCCTCCCTTTCTCATCATTGTGTTCTCCTACTTGTGGCTGAGGGCTTACGAAAGGGAGTCAGTCTGTCAGGCACCGCGACACCTGTGATTCCAGTACCCCAGGTGCTGAGACAGGAGGGCCCGGGTTTGTGGCCAGCTTCACATCAGAATGGGTTATTCTATGCATGTTTATTTTCTGTGTTTGCTGTAGGTACTTTCGCGCTTTGGTTAATAACATGTCCTTTGTAAAATATAAAGAAGTGTACGCAGCAGCGGCGGAAGTTCTGGGATTTATTCTTCAGTACATTACTGAGAGAAAAAATGTGAGTGTAATGATCCTTGATACTTGCATGTGTTTCCTATATGCTATTTGTAACATGCTGGGCATCAGCGTTTGTTAATTTTTCAGTCTTGCTCCTACTATATACCAAATACAATGCACAGTTTTTTAGAGAGGACATATGACTTATTAAACACCTGGAATTTGCCAAACATGTAAATACACAACTGACTTTTCATCGTAAAAATCAAAATGAGAGTACTTAGCAAGCTTTCTTCCTGTGAGCTTGGTCTCAGGAAATCACCCTGGTAGAGAGCTGCTGTGGTTAGCGCAAGTTATCCTGCTCAAAGCCCCCTCTAGTGTTTACATTAATAAAGCTGTTGGATAGGAGTGGGCACTTCTTTTTCTTTTTCTTTTTTTTTTTTTTTTTTTTGTCTTTTGTGGTACTGAGGATTGAACCCTGAGGCATTCTACCTCTACAGTATACCCCCAGACCTTCTTTATTTTACTGTTTGGAAACAGGGTCTCACTAGGTTATTGAGAGTCTTGCTAAGTTGCTGAGGCTCGCCTTGAACCTGCTATCCTCCTGTCCCAGCCTCCCAAGTACTGGGATTACAGGCGGATGCCACCACGTCTGGCCAGGAGTGGGCACTCTCAGGGGACCTTTCTCAGCCCCACATGCTCTGCCTGCTCTTCAGCATTTGAGAAGAACCAAGAGTGTTGTGCTCAGTATTAAGGAGGTGTACATGATGTTGTTGGCTACTGTGTTGTGACCACAAGCCGTAACTTCGCTGACAGCATAGCAGCGAGAGGCCTGTGTGCTGGGTAGCCCGCTTTCATGTTGACACCGCAGCACCTCCGCCACTCGTTCCGATGAAGTGCCGTGGAGGGGCTGTGTGTGTGGCTCAGTGGTAGAGCTCTTCCCTGCCATGTGTGAGGCCTTGGCTTCTGTCCAAGCACCACAGAAACAAACATAGAACAAAGATGCTGTGGATGGGCATGGAGGTGCATACCTGTAATCCCAGTGATTCAGGAGGCCGAGGTGGGAGGGTTGAAAGTTCAAGGCCAGCCTGGGCAACGTAGCGAGACCCTGTCTCAGAATAAAATGTAAGAAGTTCTGGGGTTGTAGCTCAGTGTTAGAACACCCCTGGGGTCCCCCTGCTGCAGCCCCAGGCGGCCACCATTTCCAGGACATGCCTGGACCTCTCTTCCTGTCTTCTAGCAGTTCCTTTTCCCTCTTTCGCTGCCTTTCTCCATTCTGGTCTTCGTCTCTTCACTGTCCCCCTGCCTGTCTCATCCAGCTTCAGAAACCACCCTTTATGGTCATGATTCCCAAATTTGTATCTCCACTCCATTTCCTCTCCTGAAAGAAAAGACAAAGTGGAGTCCAGGCCGTGGTCCCTGTCAGCAACAAGAGGGGCTCAGGAGAACCCAGGTGGCCTGCGTGGACACCAGGCCACCCAAGACAGAGCAGAACCATCTCCCTCATTATGAATTTGTTTGGATTTAAAAGAAAAGTAAGGAACTCAAGGAAGTACACCCCTTTGGGAGGCTCAAACTTACAATTTGTTTTAGGGATTATAAGCTAATTTTATAAATTAAAAAAATTTTTAAATTCCGAATAACCTTGCTACCACATGATTCTAAGTTCCTAAATGTTAGGTTGAAATGCTTTATCTTCACCACAGGTGGAATGCCCTAGACCTGATCCCCAGTCTTATTTTCTCATTACTTTAATTTAGCATAAGAATAATAAACACTCTGTCTTACATTTTTTTCTGAATATAAAAGTGGTATAGATTTAGTGTAGAAATTCGGGAAATAAAACATGAAGGCTGGGATTGGTGGTGCACACTTGTAATCCTTTTACTTGGGAGGCTGAGACAGGAAGATCACAGGTTTGAGGCCAGCTCGCAGTAACTTAGCAAGACCCTGTTTCAAAATAAAGAGGGCTGGGGTGTAGCTCTGAGATAGAATGCCCCTGGATTCAATCCCCAGTACCAAAATAGAAGAGTATAATAAAGTAGTGAAACATGGAGGAGCAAGTAAGTAGTTCCACTCTCCCCCCAAGCCACTTTCAGCACCTGCACACCTGGCCGTGCTCACACTGAGTGTGTGCACCTGCTTTTCTTCTCTTTGCTTTATCTGTACTGTTCTATAACTTGCTTTTCTTACATGCTAGATTGTGACCATTTCATCATGTTATCAGAGGAATTTTTTTTTTTTTTTTTTTGCGGTACTGGGGATTGAACCCAGGGGCATTCCACTTCCGAGCTACACCCCCAGCCCTATTTTTTTATTCGTTATTTTGAAACAGGGTCTCACTAAGTTGCAGACGGCCTCACTCTGGAGCTGAGGCTAGCCGCGAACCCGGATCCTCCGGTCTCAGCTTCCCAAGTACTGGGATTACAAGCGTGCGCCACCACTCCCAGCTCAGAGGAAATATTTTTAATAAAAGACATAGCTTAAGTCGGGCCCTTTGCAACTTTTGAAACCCTGTTTCAAAGTAAAGAATAAAAAATAGGAGGCTGGCCTCCCCAGTACCACACACACAAAAAAAGACATAGCTTATGCCAAGCAAGTGTTCTACTGTTGAGCCACAAGACTTAACCCATGAAATCAGTAGTGAAATATTTAACTGAAGTAGTATTCTATATGGGATTCACAACCACTGAAATTTGTAGTTAAGCATTTCCCTGGAGCATAATTTTAATAGAGTCTCATACTAGTAAATTTGTATTGAAAAATATTTGGCTTGCGCCTTAATGCCTTTGGAAGGTCGCTTTTCTGGGCTGTGAGGGAAAGGCGAATCATGAAGGACGAGGACACTCCCTAACTTCATGCTGGCTGAGTGCTCACCCGTGTGGAGTGCTTACAGTGAGGACTTCCTTGTCGCTCAGCCCTTGGAGAACTGCCGGGGAAGGCCAGGTCTCTGCCTTTGGAGAGGGGACAGACAATATGCAAATAATTTAAGAGCAGGTAGGAGTACGTGATGAAGGGACGGTGAGGCACCGGCAGGAAGACAATGATGGGGGTCGTTCTGGTCTATGTGAATATTTGACCAGAGACCTGAACATTATAAAATATGTCCTAAGCTGTATGTGAGACACATTACACTAAAACTAATTTCAGAGCAGCATCTCAGAAGACTTACTTGCAGTGTTTGTGTGAAGGCACCCACTCCTGGCACAGCAGTAGTGGTGTGGCCTTGCTCACTGCCTTTCCCAGAGCTGAGGCTGGAGCCGCAGGTGCCTGATGCAGCAGCATGGCCCTTCCCAGCACGTCACTCACCTGCGAGCCTTGGTGTCAGTGGCAACATTGGACACTTTCCTTGGGCTCACCTAAATATCTGAGAGAAACCTTGTCATCATCACTTAGCATGAGCCTCCACTTTTGTGTATTTGAAAAGAAACTTAATTTTTCAGATACTGGAGGAGCCAGTGTGTGCACTCGTTGTTAAACAATTGAAGCAACATCAGAATACCATGCAGGACAAATTCATCGTGTGCTTGAACAAGGCAGCGAAGGGCTTCCCTCCGCTCGCCGACAGGTAGGGTATGCTCGCTCGCTTGCTCTTGACTGTGGCAGGAGGGGCGGCGATCCTCTCACCGGTCACCCCACCCCTAGGTTCCTGAATGCTGTGTTCTTTCTGCTGCCGAAATTTCATGGAGTGATGAAGACGCTCTGTCTGGAGGTGGTGCTTTGTCGTGCAGAGGGAGTAACAGACCTGTACTTCCAGTTGAAGAGCAAGGACTTCCTTCAAGTCATGAGACACAGGTGAGTGGACACCAGCCACACGCCCTCGGGTCCCACTGTGTCATAAAGCGGTGCTTCGTTTAGACGCCTCCTTGTGCTCATGAAGCACTCGCCAGTTTTCATGAAATGCACATTTGTGAAGTTCGAATCTGAGAGGAATACGTGAAGCCAGCGTGGGTATGAAATGTGGGCCCGCCCTCCGACCCCTCCCCTGACATCTGGGGCAGTCACAGCCAGGCCACAAATAAAGAAGGTGGCCCAGGACACTGCCCAGCCTTCCTCAGACGAAATCCCGTGGATGTGAGTTCTGGGACTGTGTTGCCAACAAGCCTTCAATTAAAATTGTTCATTTCGCTGGGTGTGGTGGCGCACGCTTGTAATCCCAGTACTTGGGAGGCTGAGACAGGAGGATCCGGGTTCGTGGCCAGCCTCAGCTACTTAGTGAGGCCCTCCTCAACTTAGTGAGACCTTGTTTCAAAATAAAGAATAAAAAATAGGACTGGGGGTGTAGCTCGGAGATAGAATGTCCCTGGGTTCCATCACCAGTACCACAGAAAAAAAAAAATGTTCATTTATTTTCGAAATTGTAGGTGGCATAAAAGTAAATTTAAAAGAGAAATTATTCTCCATAGTCATTATTTCTCCATAGTCTTTTTCAGTTTTCATCTGTATACTTATTTTTACATAGTTACTGACAAATGTGTGATGAGCCAGTAATAAAGGACGTGTCATTCTCTTCTGCTGTCCTTCAATAAATAACTTGCTATCTACTGTGCGCAAGTAAAGTACTAAGCTGAGTGCTTTAAGGAGTAAAAAGAGCCAAAACAAAGAACAGGTATTGCCTCATTTAGGATCCAGGCTACACTTAACTTCCCTATCTGCCATACCAGGTAACATTGAAACTGTTTTTTAACATCTAAACTCCTTTATAGTTTTAGCTTATTTTGTTTGCCAGGTGTTCTTTTTTTAAATAAACTTTTTACTTTGAAATCATTTTATCTTTACAGAAAAGGTAAAAGATAGTACACAGAAATCCCACATACCCTTTACCCAGTTTCCCCATCTTACATGTAATAGTGCTGTTGACAAAACTAAGACATTAACATTAGCATACCACTGTGAAATAAACCAGGCCTTGTTTGTACTTCACAGTTTTCCCACTGATGTCCCTCTTCTATCCCTGGGTCCCATCCAGGCTAGCACATTAATTGTGTGTGTGTGTGTGTGTGTGTGTGTGTGTGTGTGTGTGTGTTACTAGGGATTGAACCCTGGGGTGTTTTACCTCTGAGCTACACTCCCAGTTCTATTTTTGTTTAATTTTGAAACAAGGTCTCCCTAAGTTCCTGAGGCTGCCCTCAACCCTGCAATCCTGTAGTCTCAGCTTCCCAAGTACTGGGAATACGAATGTGTACCGCCATCTGGCAATTTGTTTATTTTTAATAATTTAGCCCATAATAATTATTTTTAAGAATATTATCTTATGTATGTATAGTATTCTCTATTAAAACTATTTTTTTACAGTGCTGGGAATAATATAACAGATTTTGAAGCTGTAGAACAGCAGAAAGAAGAAAAGGTTGCCCGTCATTATTCAAAAGTAAAGTAATAAGTTAAATTTGTATGTTTTAAAAATTTTTTTCATTATAGAGATGATGAAAGACAAAAAGTGTGTTTGGACATAATTTATAAGATGATGGCAAATTTGAAACCAGCAGAGCTCCGAGAACTTCTGCACCCTGTTGTGGAGTTCATTTCTCACCCTTCTCCAGTGTGCAGGGAGCAGATGTATAACATTCTCATGTGGATCCATGACAATTACAGGTGAATATGCATGGACATGTTATATTACTTTTTTGGTTCTCTTTGGGCACATTCAGCAATCTAGAACATAATAAAAATTTGTTTTTCCATTTAACCAGAAGCTTATTTTATTATATTGAATTGTGTCCTTACTTAATCTCATTTCACGTATGTGCAGGAAATATTCAGGGAATGAAACTTTCAGTTGAGTTGGAAGTACATGAATGTCCCCTTATAAAACTTGTTTTTGTAGTTATCCTTTTAAGATCCAGTCTCCTCCTGAGACTAGGATAGAGCTCTGCCAGGACGCCTCGTCCCTGGGAGGCCTCCCCTCTCCACCCCCTCCCCGCTGGCCGCACTGGTGGGAGGAGGAGGCACGAAGGAGGGCCAGGTCTGAGCACACCTGGGCCTGTGGTGTGCTGGGAGGCCAGGCCCAGGAAAGCCAGCCTTCTTACTCTAATTCTTACTCTAATTCTGGGCTGAACAAAGGGGCTAGAACAAAGTACTAATGTTTGTCATTTTTTTACTTCCTCAGAGATCCGGAAAGTCAGACAGATGGTGACTCCCAGGAAATATTTAAGTTGGCAAAAGATGTGCTGATTCAAGGCTTGGTGGATGAGAACCTCGGCCTTCAGTGTGTGCTCTTTCTGGAATAACTAGGCCAAGACAATTAAAGTTTAGGAATATTACTTTGTGAGCTAGGTTGGAGTACTTTTTCAGTAGGTTTTTTTTTTTTTTTGCGGTACTGGAGATTGAACTCAGGGGCATTCTACCTCCAAGCTACACCCCCAGCCCTATTTTTATTCTTTATTTTGAAACAGGGTGTCACTAAGTTGCAGAGGGCCTCACTAAGTAGCTGAGGCTGGCCGCAAACCCAGATCCTCCTGTTTCAGCCTCCCAAATACTGGGATTACAAGCGTGCACCACCACACCCGGCCTTTTTTCAGTAGTTTTAAATGTTTGTGCAGCGTCAGCATTTTCTCTGCCTCCTGCATTTTATAGTTTAATAAATATGTGTTTAAAAATTTATCATGAAGAGTAAGAGTTATAAATCCTATCGTGTTAATTAATTAATTAATTTATTTATTTTGCAGTAGTGGGGATTGAACCCAGGGGCATTCTACCTCCGAGCCACACTCCCAGCCCTATTTTTTATTCTTTCTTGTGAAACAGGATGTCAGTAAGTTGCAGAATGCCTCACTAAGTAGCTGAGGCTGGCTGCGAACTTGAGATTCTCCTGTCTCAGCCTCCCAAGTACTGGGATTACAAGCATGCGCCACCACGCCCAGCTTGCCATGTTACTTTAAAATGAAACTCTTAGCTGGGTGCGGTGGTGCACACTTGTAATCCCAGTACTTGGGAGGCTGAGACAGGAGGATCGCAGGTTCGTGGCCAGCCTCAGCTACTTAGTGAGGCCCTGTTCAACTTAGTGAGACACTGTTTCACAATAAAGAATAAAAAATAGGGCTGTGGGTGTAGCTCAGAGGGAAATGCCCCTAGGCTCAATCCCCAGTACCGCAAAAAAAGAAAAGAAACTCTTGAATTTTTTATTTTGAAACAGGGTCTTGCTAGGTTGCTGAGGGTCAAAATAAAAAGGGCTGGTGGTGTAGCTCTGAGATAGAATGCCCCTGGGTTCAGTGTCTAGTACGAAAAAAATAAAATGTTGACATTGTACATTCATCATTGAACACTGCCCAGGAAATAAAGATGGGAGAAGAAAATCACCCAGCTCCTCGCCTCTTGTTAAGTGAGCTGCGCTTGGGGGACATCCCCCTCCCTTCCTTCAGTACACATTATTTTTCATGACTCCGATTACACTCTGTACACAGCTGTGGGATGTAGTTTCTCTCCTCCCTTAAGCTTCTGTGGGTGGAGAGTTGTGTCTTCCCCACAGGACGCTGTTTGCAGTACTTTTTCCCTTTGCCAGTTTCTAAGAATATGCTTTCTACCTGTCTGCTTTTCAGATTAATTATTCGGAACTTCTGGAGCCATGAAATGAGGTTACCTTCAAATACCTTGGACCGATTGTTGGCACTAAATTCCTTATATTCTCCTAAAATAGAGGTCCACTTTTTAAGTTTAGCAACAAATTTTTTGCTTGAAATGACCAGCATGAGCCCAGATTATCCAAACCCTATGTTTGAGCACCCTCTGTCAGAATGCGAATTTCAGGTGAGTGCTTATCTCTCTAATCATGATGAATTTTGCACACTTTCCCTCTCTGTTAAGAAACATCTTCTAATGGCATTAAACTTAGTACCTCAGTTTCCTCGGGAAATGCCCGCTCTCCTTTCTGAGACATGGATGCTGCCCTGGCTCCAGAGGCTCCCACTCCTCCACTTCTCAGACTCCCCTTGGACCTCTCCCACTGCTCCCCCCACCTTCCCAGTGGGCTTCTCAGGGCAGCCATGACGGCCTCACAGATGCACGTCCACGGGAACTTCTGTAGTCAGGGCCTGGTGAAGTCCTCGTACAGGTTGAGGATCCCTTATCCAGAAGGCTTGGCACCAGGAGTGGTTGGAATTTTAGATTTGCGGGGGGTGTTGGAATATTTGCATATGCATAATAAGGTTTCCCTGGGGAGGGACCTAGTTTAAACATAGCATCTGTGCATGTTTCCTGGACACCTTACGCACACTGTCTGAATGTAAAGTCATGTGGTGTGTGTCATGGGCCTGCAGTTTGAGGTCAGATGTGGACTTTTCCCCTGTGGCATCGTGCTGTGGCTCAGGATGTTTGGGATGTTGTAGCAGTTGGGATTGGCACTGTTCTACCTGTGTGTGGCACACAGGGCGAGCCTGGGCTAGCCACTTCCCTGGACCCGTGGGGCTGCGTTGTGGTGTTATTGCCATTGAGGGTGGGGGCATAGTTTCCTCCCCTAGTAGTGGGTAGAGTTTCTACTTGGCAAATAATTGTTTTGTTGAGACCTTTACATTAGAAGACCTTTACTTTAGAAGAGGTATTCACAGAAAATTATGACATTGCGTGCCTGCTGGTGGTGCCAAATGGAGACATTCCAGCATGGCTGCAGAAGGAACATCATTTACTTTGGAACTATCTTCCTGCAGGAGTATACCATCGACCCGGACTGGCGCTTCCGAAGTACCGTACTCACTCCGATGTTTATTGAGACCCAGGCCTCCCCAAGCGCTGTGCAGAACCAAAGCCAGGCAGGCTCCCTTGCCCCTCGAGGACCCAAGGCTGGGCACGTACGGGCCACTCAGCAGCAGTATGAGTTCACCCCCACACAGACTGCAGGTAACGCCAGTGGACGCTTTGCCCTGTGGGAGCAGCACATTTTAAGAACGCTGATCTTTTGTGAGATAACGAAGTGATAAAATGTCTAAGAACCACCAGAAAGATGTGTCAATCGAAGGAGAAAAGAATGGAGGTCTCAGAGCAGTCAGACCCCAGAGACAGAAAGCAGAGGGCTGCTGCCAGCGGCTGGGAGAGGGAGATGGGAGCTGCAGTTCAGTGGGTACAGAGCTTCGGGTTTATAGAGGACAAAGAATCTAAAGCCAGGTGTGGCGGTGCACGCCTGTAATCCCAGGACTTGGGAGGGAGAGACAGGAGGATTGCAGGTTCAAGATCAGCCTCAGCAATCTTGTGAGGCCCTCTGCAACTTAGTGAAACCCTGTTTCCAAATAAAAAATAAAATAGGGCTGGTGCTATAACTTGTAGTCAGAATGCCTCTGGGTTCAATCCCTATCAGCACACACACACACACAAAAAAAATTGGTTATGCCGGGTGTGGTGGCGCACGCTCGTAATCCCAGTACTTGGGAGGCTGAGACAGGAGGATGGCAGGTTCGCGGCCAGTCTTAGGTACTTAGTGAGGCCCTCCACAACTTAGTGAGACCCTGTTTCAAAAATAAAGAATAAAAAATAGGACTACGGGTATAGCTCAGAGGTAGAATGCCCTTGGGTTCAATCCCTGGTACCCCCCAAAAATGTTGAATTTGTCATTGTTATGTATATTTTCTACAATTTTAGAAAAAGATTATTTAATTTTTGGTAGTACTGGGAATTGGACCCAGGGGCATTCTACCTCTGAGCTACACTCCCAGTCCTATTTTATTTTTTATTTTGAAACAGGATCTTGTTAAGTTGCAGAGGATCTTGCTAAATTGCTGAGGCTGGCCTTGAACCTGTGATCCTTCTGTTTCAGCCTCCCAAGTACTGGGATTACAGGTGTGTACAACCACACCCAACTAGAAAAGGATTATTTCTGCCTGGAGAAAGCAGGAATGGTTTCAGTATATGTTGGTTTTGGTTTTGTCCAGAAAACTCTATTTAGTGCATCAGATTTAAAGCATCCTATCTCAAAGCAGAGTTAAACCAAATTCATTGAGTATGTGTATAGTTTATTAAACTGTTCTTTCTCAAATGGTTTAACTGTTTCCTTTGACCAGCAAAGCATAAATTGTAGAGTAAAATGTCTTCATCATTTTACATACACACTTCAATGTTTTTCTTTTCACATACTAATTGTTAAAGTACAACTAATTTGAATAATCACAGTGAAAATTCTCTAACACTAATGTTAGGAATGATGAGCTCTTAGCACCTTATAGTCGATACAGGCGTCACTCCTACGATGATCACAGCAGCCAGAGGGAGCAGGTGACGCATGTCTTACTTTACAGATGGGGCGCTGTCCAGCAAGTGCCCCGGGCAAGCTGAGCTGTGTGCTGAGCACCCCGCTGCTCTGGTCTTATGTGTTGCAGATGGAAGAAGCTCTTTTAATTGGTTGACCGGGAGCAGTATTGACCCACTGGCAGATCACATACTCTCCTCCTCATCTGATTCCTTGTCTTCCTCCCTGCTGTTTGCCCACAAGAGGAATGAGAAGTCACAGAGAGCGCACTGGAAGCCAGTGGGACCTGATTTTGGAGAAAGAAAGCTGGGCCTTCCGGGGGACGAGGTGGATAACAAAGTAAAAGGTGGTGAGTAAGGTTGTGGACACGTGGTTAAGACAATCTACCTTGTAGCCGGGTGCACTGGCACACATCTGCAATCCCAGTACATGGGAGGCTGAGACAGGAGGATCACAGATTTGAGGACAGCTTCAGCAAGTAGTGAGACTCAGCCACTTAAAGAGACCCTATTTCAAAATAAAAAATTGGGCTGGGGATGGAGGTCAGAGGTAAAATGCCTCTGGGTTCAATTCCCAGAACCACCAAAAAAAAACCACCCAGGGCTGGGGGTGTAGCTCTGAGGTAGAATTCTTCTGGGTTCAATCCCCAGTGCCACAAAAAAAAAGAGAAGAAAAAAATTGAGTAAATTTTGTCTTGGTACTCACTGTATTGAAAACATTGTTTATGTTTCTTTGTTTTTGTAGGTGCTAGAGCAAAATGCTTATGTTAGAAAAAACCCTTTTATTTAGTGACTTTCTGGAACATTAGGGCGGGTCAGGCAATAAATTGCTGATCATCAGATGAGCTAGAATTAGCAAGCCAAGGCTCAAAGGTGAGTTTAAATTCAGGTGGAGAATGGAGAGAACATTCAGAAATACTGAGTAGAGCCAGAGTGGTGGTACACATTTGTAATCCCAGTACTAGGGAGGCTCAGACAGGAGGATCACAGGTTCGAGGACAGCCTCGGCAGGTAGTGAGACTCTCGTCAACCTAGTGATACCCTGTTTCCAAATAAGAAATAAAATTAGGCTGGGGTGTAGCTCAGAGGTAGAATGCCCCTGGGTTCAATCCCTAGTAACACACACACACACACACACACACACACACACACACACACATGAAATACTGAGTAGAGTTGGAGTCTGCAGGCCTGGGGTGCAGGAAGGGAGAGGATGAGGAGGATGAATGTGGAGGAGTTTGCAGGGTGTTTGGGAGGTACGGGGGAATCAGCAGCTCAGTGAATGTTTATGGAGAGCCAGCTCCATGCCAGCGACCCACGGGCCCTGTCTAGTTCAGGATGCTCCAGCACAGTTTGGGCCTCATGGTGAAGGATGCTGAGGAGGAAGACAGGTTTGCAGGAGGTGGGCACACTTCAGGAAGCAGCCAGAAGAACTGAGCAGAGACAGGCACGAGGACTGGCCCTCTCTGGGAGAGGTTTGTGAGAGCAGCAGTTCGAGTGAGGACGACCGGGAGGCAGAGCCAGAGGCACTGTGACCCCGGGACATGGCAGTGTGAAGGGGGTGGGGAGCGGGGAATCGGCAGCTCAGGGACCCGAGGCTGAGAGGGTAGCAAGGAGGTTATCTCTGTTGGAGACCTGCAGCTCCGGAGTGAGCAAAAGCCCGAGGAAGAAAGCAAGCGGTGGAAAGGTCCAAGACAGAACCCTGGGCGAGTGCAGAACGTGCGTCAGACTAGACGCAGGAGCACATTGCTTTTTATTTACTCACAGGCACTAGAGCACGCCATGCGCAGTACCTTCCGCTCGGCTGCTGCTTTTCATGCTGTTGAGTCACGGATCCGTGAGCCCTGCATAGTTCTCTAAGCTTAGCTGTGAGGTACAGCGCACTCCTCTTGAGCCTGCGCCTCACGTGTGCTCAGTCCCCATCCTCCGGCTTGACTGAAGTGTGCTTTGGTGCAGGGCTACTGCCATCCATATTTCTGGCCATAGGTGGGTCCTTCCAGACTGTCAGCTCCTACTTCCGGTTCTGGAACGTCATCTCCGGTGATACTGTTGATGATTCTTCACCTCCGTTTTCTCTCTTAGTAGTCCTGTTCTCAGACATCAGACCTTCTGCATTTTCCTTCTAATTTTCCTCTATTTTCCCCATTGCCTCTGTTTTCTGAGCAGTTGCTTTAATCTTGTCTCCCCACCCTTGCTTTTGAGTTATAACATGATACTTTTAATTTCCATGAGCTGTTTTTCTTTGGACATTTCTTCGGTCCTTGATTCACAGCTGCAGTATCTACTTTCTTTTTTCTTTCGCTTTCCCTCCATCCCTCCCTCTTTTTTCCTGGTACTGGAGATTGAACCCAGGGGCGTTCTACCCCAAGCTACATCCCCAGCACTTTTTGTTTTTTCTTTAGAGTCAGAGTCTCTCTAAGTTACCACACACTGGCCTGGAACCTGTGATCCTCCTGTCTCAACTTCCCAAGTACTGCAATTACAGGCGTGCGCCACCATACCCAGCTCTACTCTTAGTTTTCTGATAAATGAGAATTCTTTGAATATTTTCCCTGTGCAGTCCACTTTAACTGTTGCCCTTTCCTGTCTCTCACTTGGGTTTCTGTCTTTCCTGTTTGAAACTTCGCTCAAATGCCTGGTGATTTGGGTTTGTGCGTGTGTTACCAGGTGGAGCACTGTGCAGGTGCTTGGAGTCCTGCACACTAGGAGGACAGGCTGCCATGCTCCTCGCTGAGGGGATGCTGGGGGAGCAGGCTGGATCATGGCCTCAGAAGCCCTCACGCACCAGCTCTCCCGTGCTGCTTGACTCCCCGAGGCAGCATCCCTGCCCTCCCACCTGTAGCCAGAGGCCTCCTGCCAGCCTGTGGGCACGAGGGAGTCACTGTGGGCTTCAGAAGCCGTGGTGGGCGCTGCAGGGCCCTCTGGCCTTTCCCACTTCTCCCTGTGCATGTGGGCCTGTGCTCACAGCAGGCCTCCTGCTGCGGCCTTGCCAGCCTCTCCACTGTCCCCGTGTCCCTTTCTCTCCAGTGCTTAGCTAGGAGGCACCGAGGTAGTTACAACTCCCCTGTTCTGTAGCTTCCAGAATTGCCCAGCTGTCTCTTCCTGCTGTTCCGTGTAGGCTTATGTCTTTAAGAAAACACTAACTAAAAATGGAGAAGTGGAGAAGCACACACTTTGACTCTAGGAGGTCCTGGGAAGGAGTCAGATCAAATCCACGTGTTGAATTAGCCATTAGTAACCAAACCTGTTTCATGTCCTTCAGGCACAGACAGCCGAACAGAAATACTACGATTACGCAGACGGTTTTTAAAGGATCGAGAAAAACTCAGTTTGATTTATGCCAGAAAAGGCCTTGCTGAACAAAAACGAGAGAAGGTTTGTATCTTTTTCACAAATTTGATTGGCCGAAAATACCCATTTTCTCTCACAGGATGTATACTTTGTCAGAAATAAGCTGTCTGTCAGATGTTGGTTCAGTGTTGGTCCTCAAACCCTGACTGCAGAAGCAGCCCTGTGTGTCGAGGCAGCCGCTGAGCCGCCCGAGCCCCCTCTGCGTCTCTGGGCAGGCAGGGAGGTGCTTGGCGGGAGCCTCGTCCTCCTGAGCCCGTGGTCGGCTCGGCTCTCGGGCTCCAGGGCCTGGCTTGGCCTCTTCTTCCTGCTGCTCTTTGCAGCGCAGCTTCGCCCTTCTGTCTGGACAGGTCAGCTTTCTCCACGGGTGGAAGCATGGCCCCCAGTCCTTCCTTGAGGGGACTGCTTCTTACGTCAGCTGCTGGGAAGAATTGGCCACGTCTGCCTCAAGGCCAGAGCCTGGGGGGAGCGTCTTGGATGGGCCCACAGCTGTGGTTAGACTTCGAGGCCACAGGACCCGAAGGGATGGTGGCCCCAAGGAAGAGGTGGGCAGGGCTGCCGGGAAGTCCAGAGCCTTCTGAGGGAAGCCGTGATGGACACACTAGCGTGACATGAATTCATATCTACACATTTCTCCAAATACAGAAATAACGAAAGGATTTGTTTAGTTATGTCTTCAGTTTTGCTTATGTATTATGACGGAATTTCTAAGGAAGCTGGTGTAGACTGTAATCCATTGTAACTCCTCAACCACTTAAATAACTTCCAAACTTGAGAGTGAAGTAAGTGGCTTAGTGGTCTGAGTCTTTGGTGAGGAGAAAATGTACTTTTCACCTTCCTCTTGGTTCTTCACTGCAACTACTTCTGAAGAGTAAGGTCCAAAATCAAGGGTGTTCAGGACCCTCTGTCGCTTCCTCAGAGAAGAGGCTCTGGGTCCTTGCTAACCCTGAAGGAAATAGCATCCTCTGGTCGGTAGAGGGAAGGACACCGCGATTCCTGGATATAAGTTGCAGAAAGGTGTTTTGGGCTCAATCCAAGAAGAGCTTAGTGATATTGATCAGCGTAGCGTGGCCTGCTGTGTGTGGTCACCCATGTCTTCCAGCAGGCCTTCAGGCGGGAAGCTCTGAGCCATCAGCTAGCAACAGCATAGATGAGCAGCCCATAGCGTATTCACGGAGAGAATCTGCCAAGTTCTACTCAGAGCTAGGTGTAGCAGTGTAGAGATAAGGGTGTAAACCCTCTTGGGCTCAGAGCAGTGCGTGACAGACAGAAAGATACATTGAGATTAAAACACCTGCAATGTCAGAAGTAAATGGAGCGAGGAGCACATCCTAGGAAGACCTGTGTTTAGAGAGGTGGGTGGAGCTGGGTACAGAGGCTTACACCTATAATCCTAGTACTTGGGAGGGTGAGACAGGTGGATCGCAGGTCTGAGGCCAGCATCAGCAGCTTAGAGAGGCCCTCCGCAACTTTTTTTTTTTTTTTGGCGGTACTGGGGATTGAACCCAGGGGCATTCTACCTCTGAGCTACATCCCCAGCCCTGTTTTTTATTCTTTATTTTGAAACAGGGTCTCACTAAGTTGCGGAGGGCCTTACTAAGTAGCTGAGGCTGGCCGCGAACCTGCAATCCTCCTGTCTCAGCCTCCCAAGTACTGGGATTACAAGCGTGCGCCACCACACCTGGCTCTCTGCAACTTTTTGAAACCCTGTTTCAAAATAAAAAGATAAAATTAGGCTGAGGGTGTAACTCAGAGGTAGAATACCCCTGGGTTCAATCCCCAGCATCACACACAAAAAAAGAGAGTGTGTGGGAGAGCTGGGTAAGAAGCATATCCCTATAATCCTAGTACTTGGGAGGCAGAGACGGGAGGATCGCAGGTCTGAGGCCAGCATCAGAAACTTAGCGAGACCATTTCAAAGTTAAAAAAATTTCTAAGGGTTGGGGGTGTAGCTCAGGGATAGAATGCCCCTGGGCCATTCCAGGAAGGGACACCAAGGAGCACCAAACAAGAAAAATTATCATTACCTCACCTTTATGTTAATAAAGTTGTGTACAAGCCTGATTTTTTTTCTTTTTTTTTAAATTTTTTTGTGTATGTGTGTGGGGGGGTACTGGCTGGCCGCGAACCCGGAGCCTCCGGTCTCCGCCTCCCAAGTACTGGGATTACAAGCGTGCGCCACCACGCCCAGCTTATTTTTTTATTTTGAAACAGGGTCTTGCTAAATAGCTGGGGCTGGCTTCAAACCTGCGATCCACCTGTCTCAGCCTCCCAAGTGCTGGGATGACAGACGTGGGCCACCATGCCCGGCTCCTTATTTTCTGAGATGGGAGTTCTCATGTTTCTTCTCTGGTCTGTTGTAGGAGATGAAGAGTGAGCTGAGAGTGAAGCAGGACTCCAGGGTCATCCTGTACAGAAGCTACCGCCGCGGAGACCTTCCCGACATACAGATCCCACACAGCAGCCTCATCACGCCACTGCAGGCCGTGGCCCAGGTCCGCCCTGACTGCTGCCATTTCTGTGACCCCTTGAATGCTCTGTTTGTAAGGAGGAACGGCTGAGGCCGCATTGTCATAACCGAGGTGTCGATCTGTCCTTGACTGTGAACCCGGGGCCCTGCAGACCGTTCTGAGTCCCGGCTCTGCTGTTCTCTCGCTCCACAGCAGGTTCTCACATGAGGAGACTGACTCAGGCTCATCTGGAATTGGGCCCTCAAACGGAATGTGCACGTCAGCTCAGTTAACACTGAGTGGCATGCTCTCCATCTGCAAAGTCAGTAACTTTAGGATGAAATAATGTGAACAAAGAAATTCATTGTAAAATGTAAAGTGTTGAGCCACTTAAGTCATTGCTTATTACAGAGTGCTCCCCTCCCCTCCCCACTGTGGTGGGGGATTGAACCCAGGGGCATTCTACCTCCGAGTGATACCACCAGCTCTTTATTATTTTATTCTGAATCAGGGTCTCACTAAGTTGCTGAGGCTGTGCTTGAGTCTAGGATCATCCCGTTTCACTCTCCCAAAGTACTGGGATTACAGGTGTGTGCCACTGTACCGGGTACAGAATGCTTTTTGTGTATATGTGTGTGGTACCAGGGATGAAACCCAGGGGTATTCTACCTCTTAGCTGCACCCCAGCCCTTAAAAAAAAAAACAGGGTCTCTCTAAGTTGCCCAAGCTGGCCTTGAACCTGTGATCCTCCCGTCTCAGCCTCCCAAATACTGGGATTACAGGTGTGCACCACTGCGACTGCCACAAAATGCTTTTTTAGGGGGATCAGGGAAGTAAGTTTATAAGCGCGGTCAGTATTCCCTCGTGACTCAGTAACAGAGGACTAGAAATATATTTCTAAGCCATTAAAGTACAAAAACAAGCACTGAGAGGGAATGACCTTTTCTAGGTGATTTCTTATCCCCCAAAGGCATGAATCCTTGACTTAAACAAAAAGATTCCTTGACTTTTATTGAAATCATTTAAAAATCAAAGTGTGTTATAAAAGCCAGGCACAGTGGTGCACGCCTGTAATCCCAGTACTTGGGAGGCTGAGACGGGACAATTGTATGTTCGAGGCCAGCCTCAGCAATTTGGTGAGACCCTGTTTCAAAATTAAAAAAATAAGCCAGACACAGTGACGCACACCTATAATCCCAGTACTTGGGAGGCTGAGGCAGGATGCTCGCAGGAACAAAGCCACCCTCAGCAATTTAGCAAGGCCCTCAGCAACTTAGTGAGACCCTGTTTCAAAATAAAAAATTAAATAGGGCTGGAGTAGCTTGGAGGAACAATGCCCTGGGTTCAAACTGCAACTGATGTTGCTGGTAGGAATAAAGGATGGTGTTTCTGTGTTCTTGGAGTGTATGAGGGTTAAAGCCATCAACAATCAGGCTGCACACCGCTAAACAGAACTAAAACATGAAGACGGCTCTGATGGTTTTAATGGTTCAAAGGTCATGGCTACAGAAATTGAACTTGGCATTTTGTTTAAGCTCCTCCATTAATCACTTTAAGCTTTCCTATGATACCATTGCAAGGACAACCCCTAAAGATTAAATCAAATGTCTCTCTCAGGTCTTGTCAAGCACTGTGCTGGGTCCTTGACATGGACTATTGGCTAGCGTTCACCGACACCTTCTGGGACTTGTTCTTTAAACTTGCCGTTTAGAGCTGAGGGATTGGGGCTCCAGACTCAGCTGAGGAGATGAGCTGTGTGGTTACGGATTGACCAAGTCAGCTTGTAAACTCATCTCTAGGTCAAAGGTCCCTGCTTTCATAACATACTTTAAGTAGATATATTAGGTTAAATTCCAAACCACTCCCCTTGTGAAATACTTTCTAAATAGAATTAAAACTTTCTAAACAGAACGTAGATGTGTACTGGATGCTTTTGCAACAGTTTGCATTTTCTAGGAAAGCTCTGATTGTACTGGTGAGTTATAGCATTTTTACTTCAGATCCTAATTCATCTTTATTTTGAATTTTTTATAGAGAGACCCAATAATTGCAAAACAGCTCTTTAGCAGCTTGTTCTCTGGGATTCTGAAAGAGATGGATAAGTCTAAGACAATGTCTGAAAAAAATAGCATCACTCAGAAGCTGCTCCAAGACTTCAACCGTTTTCTTAATACCACGTTTTTCTTCTTTCCACCGTTCATCTCTTGCATCCAGGTAAGGGTGGTGTATTGGACAGGGTTCTCTAGATTAACAGAATACACAGAATGAGTATATTTGAAAAAAGGGATTTATCAGATGGGCTTACAGTTTGAAGCAATGTAGTCCCAGGTTCTGACTGCACGTGGAGAGTCAGAGGAACCAGTAGCTGGTCGAACGGTCTAAGAGCTGGAGTCTTAGGATCGGAGCAACCACTAATTCAG